>JAGQAX010000006.1:1407377-1467377 GCA_019142605.1 Cephalopholis sonnerati | reverse complement strand
ATTTGTCTTCCATCCATCCACTCTGCCATGCAGAGTGACATCTGTGATGTGACTTATGAATTATGAAGGAATTAATGCTGAAATAAATGAATAAATTCATTAATAATACAGAAATAACTGCCTAAATGAATTAATAACGATAAAAAATAATAATATTAAAATATTTTAGTAAAAACAAATTATTATTATTAATAATAGTAATATAAGAAACAACAATAATAATAATAATAATAAAATTAATCAATAAATACATGCCTAAATAGGTCAATAATAATAAATATAAAAATAAAGGTTGAAATAAATATTTGAATAAATGAATCAGTAATAATAATAATAATAATAATAATAATAACATTAAATATATAAATAAATAATAGTGATAAATATGGAAATAAATGTTGAAATAATTATAAAAATAAATTAATACCTAAATGAACTTTTTTTTGTTTCTACATGTTAATGAGGTAATAGGTCCTCACCTCTGCATTTATTTATTTTGTAATGCTTTTTTTTATTTCAGCATTTATCTATTCTTGTCTTGAATAGATAAATGCTGTGTTATTGACCGATTGAAACTTTTTCGTCCTCCATATTAAGTACGACGGTCTGGCAGGAAATGAATGGGACGGGGCCACTGGATGAACTGAGACGCTAATTGAGCAGTTTTTATAATTTTGTTTAGACTTTTACTGGCTATTTATAAAAATAAGAAGAAGAAGGAAAACCGTGACACAGATGTCTTTTTGTCTTTTTGAGGACATATATAGCAAACGGCACCATTTTTAAATTCAGAATATTCTTTTTTTTTATCATTTATCTTTGAACATTAATTTGCATTCTGAGTCACTTGCAAGGGCCCGCTCTGTCTATATTTACGCCCCTGGGTGTCAGGCAGCTGATGAGGGAAATGGGGGCAGGTGAGCAGGTGGGCGGGGCAGTCAGGTGACGAGGTGAGGAGGGAAAGTCTGAGGGCGTCTGGTGGATGGATGGAAGATGGAAACTAAAGAGGGAGACTGATGACTCTGTCGTTTAGTTTGAAGGCCTTGTTGGTCTGTTAATGTCACAGTGACATCACAGGGCAGTGGAGACAGCCGTGCCATTAACTTATACTGGTAATTATACTGGTACTGGAAGGTGCTGATGCTGGTACTTGTCCTCATACTGGTTCTCTTTCTGTGTCTCTGCTCTGAGGCTCTGCTGCCTTCAGACTGTTGTTGCTAACTGGACCAGTTCAGGCAGTGTAGGGTGTAGATTAATGCCACCTCCTCTGGGACTGCGTGTGTGTGTGTGTGTGTGTGTGTGTGTGTGTGTGTGTGTGTGTGTGTGTGTGTGTGTGTGTGTAGCAGCAGCAGCAGGCTAAGCTACTGTTGCATTGCAGTGACCTCCATGAGCTACTGCAGCACTGACGGAGGATAACACAGTCTGCTCTGTTCAGCTCTCTATCCACTCTTTTTTTTGTTTCTTCCTCCTTTTGACCAGACAGACAGACAGACGGTAAAGAATTCAACCGTTCCTCAAAACCTAAACACACCAAAAGCCGCAGACCTTTGGATCTCGACAAAAAGCAAATAAATAATGTGCAGCAGAAACAGTGTCGTCTTAATGTTCATATTTTCAAGGCTGTGTTGATTCAGTACTGAGGTGCCTGTATGTGCATTCATGGAGTCATTAGTTGGGTTGTGATGTCATTTGAGGCCATAATCTGCGCAGTAGGGATCTGTCCATCCGTCCAACCGATCACAAGCAGCGCCACTGATAGCAAGCACACCAGTTGGCACACACAGCTGTCAGTCATGACGTCAAACCTCCTTTTTAACATCAAACGACTTGTTATAACCAAACTCAACAGTAAAACAAACACTTGAACAAACATCGGCAGGATAAGAACTACCGAAAATGACAGAGACCATCTTTGGGAACATTTATTTTAGGAGTACTTTGAATATTTTGTTTGGTCCATGTCCCACCTGGTAACATGGAGAGGGCGGGGTTTATGACCTGTACTGCAGCCAGCCACCAGGGGGCGATCCAGATGTTTTGGCTTCTTTTTTGTAAAGAGTTCGGTTCGCTATAAGTCCGCAGTGTGGTTTGCTTCATCTGTGCCTTGTGAACACAAAGCGCTCCAGGTTCACTTTGCTCTTTGCCGTTGTATTCAGCCCTCTAGATCACATGATGTTGACCTGGGACGCTTAATAAAACAGATGAAACCACGTCGGCGGATAAAGGACGAGGAGTAGTTTGGTCCACGGAAGATACTGCACGTCTCCAGATGTGGAATGTAGAAAACATCATCTCTAAGGTTCTCCTCCAATTATACGTTATAACCGCACTGCAGTGCCACGTCAGAGTAAAAACAAAACCATGTCAGTATTTATTATACATAGTGTGAACAGACAGAGGACTGAACTTTTAAAACATAAAACATATGTTTTACGTTGTGATATTTACAGGACATGACAGGAAGTAGCCTAGCTTGTTGCTAGCGATGGTCATTTGCCAGAAACTTTCAGCTCCCTGGTGATCTCCCTCCAGTCAGCTGACACCTTCTTTCTGTAGTGAAATAAGAAGCTGTCAACAGAATTTCCAAGTTCTAAGTCAGAGATTTCAACACAAACACCCCCTGCAGTCAGATTTCCAACTTGGAAAGTTGGAGGAACCTCACCAGCCCGACCTAAAGATCTAAGATGGCGGCTCAGGGTATCAACAGGTGAAAGCTGTAGTAATAACCTGTGTAAATAAAATGTGTTGTTATGAACTGGTTGTGATAACAGAGGCTTGAACTGTTAATGCTAACAACATCTGGGTTCTCCGTCTTGTTGTACTGGAATGCGATTGCAACGGATGTGACATCATTCCCAGCTCTGACTTTCGGCTTCCGAGGTAACTGGAGCGCAGGGTCATTCTTCACCTTAACGTCATGAGTCAGACGTTCTCGTCCATTGCGGGATTTTCAAAGTGAGCGACAGGACTGAATAGAAAAACGGCTTCCGATGGAAGTTCAGCTCACAAACACAGTGCTGCGTCCATGGTTATTTAGGCCAGTGGTTACCAACCTTTTTCTTGAGGGACCCCCCCGCACATGTTACACACGCCTGTATCCTCTCAATACATATTTTAAACATTTCTATACTTACTTATTCTTTTATTGATAAATAGATAAGCTTTTAATATAACCTTTACATTTATTTGTTTTTGACACATCAATGAATTCAATTTTGACACATACCACATTGAAATGAATTACACCACTAAAATCAAGAGGGCTTCGCGACCCCCTGTGGCTCTTTGGCGCCCTCCCAAGGGGGGTCCCGCCCCCCTGGTTGGGAACCACTGATTGAGGGCACCTCTTTTGTCAGCTTCAAATCCAAAATGTTGCCATATTGGTTCAGTTTTTATGCCATGTTTCTTCTGTCACCCAAAAACACGTGAATTTTTTGCCTCTCTGCCCCTCCCATCTCCTGAAATGTGATATCCTTCATGTTGGCGTGATCGGCTCACAGCCGGTCAGACACTATTGGCTGTGTTAGGCCGTTTCAAAACATAATATCATGTCATCATATTGCTTGTTGGATTTAGCCTTGTGATGCCATCAGAAACCTGTGGACTAAGTTTTGTTTGCCAGCTAGTTTGCATAAAGCTCGTACACTGTGCCAGACCGGCAGACGTGTAATCAACCCAACTCTGGTGTCTCCACGTAGATTAGAGAGCAGGAACACACGCCAAAGTGCTGCAGAGATTCAGACATTTGAAAGTGGATCACCCACTGAGTCGCAGTTTCACAGGGACTGTTCAATAGAAGCAGCAGGAAGAGGAGAGTCGAGGGTCGGTGCTGCTGTAGTTTTATTTCAGGCAGCTTTTCCACTTGACTTCAGGCTACACACACACACACACACACACACACACACACACACACACACACACACACACACACACACACACAGGTAACCCATGCATGTTTCTGTCCCATTTCACCCTCCAGGGCACATTACTATTACTGCCAGTTACATTAGCTGCACAAACACACTGTCAGACTGTGCTTGGTGTGTGTGTGTGTGTGTGTGTGTGTGTGTGTGTGTGTGTGTGTGTGTCGGATGTAATCCCAGCAGTAAATATTAAATCAGGAGAGGCAGCAGCTGTCTGCTTCAGGTGAAGCTTCAAATCCGGTCATAATGAATCTATAACAGCCGCCTCTTTAAGATTGTGTTTTGGGTATTTTTGTCGTTATTGGACAGACCGACGGGACACAAGGACAGAATAAAGGGTGACGCACAACAAAGGTCCCCAGCAGAAATAGACCCAGGGACGTTGCTGTTATATGGAGTACATTTTAACCCCTTGCCCACCAGGACTCCTCAGCAGCAGGAGGAGACAGAGACGTGTTCACAGGATTATCTTTTGTAATAGAGAGTTGCATTGTGGGTTTAAGTCAGCACTAACAGTGTTATATTAGCAATATTTAACCTATGGTCGGTGGTGGCATTTTAAAATTACATGCATTGTTTTTTTACTAAACTTTTTACTGTACTGTTTCATGTATTTGTCCTTCTGTTTCTGCACTTTGATCACGGCTGCAGCAGGAATGCCTCCTTCAGTGGCCAATCATCCCGTAGGTCACATGGGACGAGCTACAGCTGTCCTGTTAGTAAAGGATCTAAAAAAAACAAAAAATACAATTCTACCATGTTGATGTTTAGCAAGAATAATGTCAGTGAGGATTCTCAGTCATCCAGGTCATGGTAATCATAAGTGCTGTATCGTAGGCAACTGGACTTGCTTGTGTTTCTTGGAGACGTTTCACCTCTCATGCAAGAGGCATCTTCAGTTCTAACTGACTGGTACGGAGTCGCAGTCTTTAAACTCTGTGTGGGTGTGAACCCTGGCAGAGTCGTTGCCTTTAACAACTCTGAAACTAACATTTACACCACAAATTGATGAAGAAAACGCACAAATTTCTGCATAAAAAATCCCCAGAATGCAGGAAATTAAGTGTTTGATGCTTAAGTTTTACTGGCGTAGGACCCCAAACCCCCGTTACATATGTGTCCCCCCAGAGTTGAAACAAAACCTACACCCTTGCTACCATCAGTTATTTATCAGTAAGCACAGAGTCAAGCTGAGTCTGATGTGAATGTCATTAGCTATGCAGGTATTTGGTCATAAACCAAAATATTAGACAAATTAAAATGTTGACCTGATGATGGTGCTACAGGTCATCCTGACGGGAACACTGTCACAGGCAGGTGAAGCAATAGTGAGAGTCAATGGCGTGAGTTTGAGCCTTCCAAAACACGGGTTCAGTCCACAGCACTTGGTACAGAACGCTGAAGCCGAAACAGGGGAGTACTCAGCGTTCTCCGGACACACACATGCAGCAAGCAGAAGGTGATGTCTGACAAACAGGGAATCCAAAACCATGAGTACTCATGGGAGAAACTGCCACATCGCTGCAGAGCCGACCGTAGACTGGGAGGGTCTTGTCAGTGGTGATGATGAGTGGAACAAAGGCAGAATGTGCAGGCACACAGCGCAAAAATCCACAGGTGGATGAACAAGTAAATTCACTATGGAGAGCTGGGTGAGGGTTTCTCCTCACAGCCACAGGAAATCAGTGAACAGAAAGCAGGAAGGCAGAAGCAGAGCTCCTGGTTGGGGACAGAAGGCTGAGTGGTTTACCGGGGAGCAGACGGAACCTGAGAGTCAAGTGTAGGCGATGTCGGCGACAAGGAAACAGTCCGGGAACAAATGCTGGAAAGTCTTGCATGGGAATGACGAAGAACAACGTGGCAAGGAGAGTCTGTGCTGCTGGAGGTAACAATCCACAGGTGAGAGCAGTTGGCTTGATGAGGTGGGTGTGGTGGATGTGTGGACAGGTGAGAGGCTGGCAGGTAGGGGTGGTGGAGAGGCAGGGTCAGTGGAAATTTACTGGGTTAACTGAGAGTGGCATGTATGGCAGGTGGGAAGAGAACACTGTGACAAACATGAATGATGAACCACAGTCCATCAGATAGACGCTGAGATGTTTCAGTCTGGAGCAAAGTGTCGGACATCTCCGACATCTCTCAACGCCGGGATCAGTGACGAGACAAAGCAGCAGGACCGTCGGGTGGTTTATCAGGCTGATATCACAGTCTGATCTGATATTTATAACATGATCGTCCCCAGAGACGTGACGCAGATCAGAAACAGAAAGTCTCCAGTAACAGAGCGTCTCAGCTGTTTGACTGTCGAGCTGACACAGCTTTTATCTGTGTGTGTGTGTGTGTGTTTAAACACGCCAACAGAGGATCATATTAGTGTGTCCTTCAGCATGTGTGATAACTGGATCTAATCAGTGTGTCTCACCTTGCTGTCACTTTGTCCCTCTGTGCAGAGACGTCATTCAATACACACACATATTCATATCACTGTCCTTGTGAGGACCCTCGTCCACCTTCTCACTGTCTTTACTAACGCCTCCGACAGACTGAGAGATTTGATCAGTCCTTTACGTTTAGTGCTGCTACACTGTGCCACGTGGATCTAATAAACGTGGGTACGACATCATGTTTGATGTCTGCAGACTTGAGCCTTCTGTCTGTACTTTGCGTTTATATCCTCCGTATTTGTGCATGTTTTCTTGAAAGCTTGGGGATAAGAATAAGCAGAACCACCGGACATCGTGGGGACAGTGTGGCATAGTTCAAGTGACATACGACCGTAGGAGGCGACAAAGAAATTTTAAAGATGGCACAACGAAACAAATCAGTATTATAGTGAAAGGAATTCTCTCTCCATGTGTCAGGATGTTTATAATGACCTCACAGACCACGGCCATGTACAACGCAGTTGAAGGTACATTATTACGACCTCCACTGTCGCTTCGATTATTGTTGTGTGAAACTTTTGACTCCTGTATCTCCATCCATCTGGGTCACAGGGGCAGCTGGTCAATCAAAGCACTCCAGTGACACTTTTCAGCTCCTCCTGGAGGATCTTCTGGGTCTGCCCCGGGGCCTCCTACCACTTGGAGGTGCCCAGAACACCTCTAACATGAGGCACCCAGGAGGATCCTGATCTGATGTCTGAGCCACCTCAACTGACCCCTTTCAACGTGAAGGACCAGCAGCTCTACGCCGAGCTCCCTCCAGATGTCCGAGCTCCTCCTGAGCCCAGACACCCTACAGAGGAAACTCTGTAGGGCGTGTATCTGTGATCTCATACTTTCGGTCACTACCCAGAGCTCATGACCATAGCTGAGGGTTGGGACGCAGATGGACCAGTAAATCGAAAGCTTCGCTTTCTGGCTAACCCGCCTTTGAACCACAGTGGTCTGGCACAGTGCCTGCATCACTGCAGACGCCGCACCTCACTTATTAACAAGACCTTGAGACACTTGAACTCCTTTGCCTGGGGGTTGGCCTTTTAGGTGGGCCTGATGGCTCAGTGTAGCCATCTTTAACATTACCACTCCCCACTACATGAATGCTATGTTGCTACTAACGTTGTAGCACCAGTGCTGTTTTGTTCGCACCTCGATGAGTTTGCTACGTCCCACGAGCTCTCTGAGCTCTTTCAGTCTGATAAATACATGAATGAAAACAGCCACATAAACACAAACTAAACAGCTGTCGCTAACGTACCTGTCAGTATTTCAGCCTGAATCAGCTAGCAGTTACTGCTCACAGCTGTGGGTGTGAGCTTTGTGCCAACGTTACCTGCTGAACGAGAGTCTGGCGCTGTGCAGCAGTTCTCGAGGTGTGTGCTGTGGAACTATAGTGTGTGTGTGCTACTAGCTTAGCTGCTAACAAGACTCCGTTGCTTTGCAGCAGCTCGATCTTCATTTTAGCTCCCTCAGCAGACGCTCCCACAGCATCTCACAGCAGAGGTCGCTGCTCAGTTTTTCACGATTTTGAACCCTAGCATATAATTTGCAATATTCTCGATCATTCAAATTTTGCTGTGCGGTTAATAACATTTTTTTTTTGTGGCGTGACAAACTCATATTTATCGTTGCTTTACCAGGATGTTAATCTATGTTTATTTCAGGTACTTTACTATTCAGGAGGACTTACATTCATACGAAGCTGCACGTGTTTACAACCCTGGAAACATTTTATCCAAACAGCAGCTGTACGTTGACCAATCAGCTTTAACATGCGCACACAAGGCTACACACACACACACACACACACACACACACACACACACACACACACACACACACACACACACAGTGTAGCTGTAGCTGGAGGGAAGCTTCAGTCTCTGCTGCTGTGTTCACAGTGAGAGGGTGCTTCATCCAAACTGTGTGTGCATGTGTGTGTTTGTGTGTGTGTGTGTGTGTGTGTGTGTGTGTGTGTGTGTGTGTGTGTGTGTGTGTGTGCGCGTGTGCTGATTTACTGTGACAGGTCACCTTGCTAGGAGCACGTGGATTCAAATTTCAAGGAAGGGCTGACATTTTATTGTGAGTGTGTTTCTGTGTGTGTGTATCTGTGTGTGTGTGTGAGAGAGTTTCAGTGTGTATTTCTATGTGTGTGTGTGTGTGTGTGTGTGTGTGTGTGTGTGTGTGTGTGTGTGTGACAGTTAACCCCCTGCAGGGTCTTGCAGAAGTGACAGTGTTCATCAGTGTGTGACAGAAAGGCAGCACTGCTGTCACACACACTGCAGGAGGTGTGTGTGTGTGTGTGTGTGTGTGTGTGTGTGTGTGTGTATGTGTGTGTTACATTCATATGCAGGTACTCTCCAGTTCTACCTGGAATCACATTATCTCTGCTGACCTCCAAACAGGATGTGTAGCCCTCTGGTAATCTCTCTGTGCACACTGAAGCCTCCTTTGCGCCGCCTGTTGAAGGCGGGACTATCATGCTGTTATGCCTCCTCGCCGTTCTGTATAAAATGTACAGTCGTTTAATAGAGGGACAGCGTTTTATCACCTTTAAGCGGGCAGTGGAAGTAGTGACAGTGCGGAATTGCCATCTGTGTAAAAGCCACAGCCGGCAGGACAGGACGGATGTGACGTGTGTGACCCACGGCGGGAGATTTAAAAATCAGCTGCTTGCAGCTAACTCAGAGAAGAACAGTGGCTGAAAATGTCCACAAATAGTGAAAACAGTGGGGTCCAGGAGCTCCTTACCCTCCGAGCAGAGGACGAGATCCGCCACCATATAACAGGAACGTTATTGACATGTGATGTCATTGTTATTGTTCATAAAGAGCTGCTGACACATGTGTTATATGTCACACTAGAGGCTGATGCTGTTGTGTTACATGTCATACTTGTCACGCCTCTTTTGATTCCGTGTATCACAGTAAATCCCAGTTCAGACCAAAGATTCACAACGAGATGAAACCGTTTCAGAACGTCGCAGAGAAAAGTGTCAGCGGTGTGAACTGGCCGGTCTGAGCTGGACTCAAGCCGGCTGATGGTGTCACCTGACACTCAGCTGGTCAAATGGCCGGCGGCTGGTTTTAAAGCACGTCACCTGTTTCAACAGCCAATCAGCTTGTAGTGAAGTCCGCTGGTCAAGTCAAAATGACCTTCTGTTCTTCTTTAATGAGTGAACTGCTAACAGCTGTTTTTTAAGTCTCCCGCTTTGGGTCACACACAGAACAGGTCGTCAAAATGTCACACCTGTTCTGACCTGCTGACTATCTCTTTTTTTGAGGTAGGTGTAGCTGCAGCCGGAGCAGCTACAGTGGCGTGCTAAACTTTGGGCACCGTGGGTCAAAATTTTGCTCACTGACAGTAAAATCAACATTTTATCTTTGTGTGTGTATGTGTGCGTGTGTGTGTGTGCGTGTGCGTGTTTGCGTGTGTGTGCATCTGTGCGTGCGTGTATGTGTGTTCGTTTGGACGGGGGTGGGAAGGATGGGTTTTCATTTTTATCTATATATTTTGTTTTGTTTTATTTCATCTTGTTTGTTTTGTAAAGCACTTTGTGTTACACTGATTTGTATGAAAAGTGCTATATAAATAAATAAAGTTTGAGTTTGAGTTTGAGTAGTTAAATCAGTAGAAGATGAGCTGATCTCCAAAAGACATGAAGGTAAAGATGAAACATTTCTTCTATATTTTAAACAAGATGACTTTAATTTCAATTTTTTACAATTTCAAAATAAAAAATGAAAATGGTCTGAAGTAAAAGTTTGGACACCCTGCATGGTCAGTGCTCAGCAGCGCCCCCTTTGGCGGGTATCACAGCTTGTAAACACTTTTTGTATCCAGCTCAGAGTGTGTCAGTTCTTGTTTGGAGGATTTTCTTCTAGCTCTGTGAGCTTCTTGGGCCGTCTTCATGCTCTGCTCTTTGAGCTCTATCCACAGATGTTTAATGATGTTTAGGTCGGGGGACTGTGAGGGGCGTGGCCAAACCTTCAGCCTGCTCCTCTTGAGGTCGTCCATTGTGGATTTGGAGGTGTGTTACGGATCACTGTCCTGTTGTAAAAGCCATCCTCTCTTCATCCTCAGCTTTTTTACAGATGCTGTGATGTCTGGACTTTAACTGAATCCATTCTTCCCTCTACCTGTGAAATGTTCCCCGTGTCCCTGGCTGCAACACAAGCCCAAAGCATCATCCATCCACCCCCGTCTCTAACAGTTGGACAGGTGTCCCTTTGCTCACTGTGTCCAAAAAGTTCTGTTTTACCTTCATCAGTCCACAGGACTTGTTTCCAAAAAGCATCAGGCTTGTTCAGATGTTCCTTTGTAAACTTGTGAGGCTGAATTTAGTGGTGAGGACACAGGAAAGGTTTTCTCCTGATGACTCTTCCATGAAGGTCATATTTGTCCAGGTGTGTCTGCACAGTAGAACAGTGCACCACCACTCCAGAGGCTGAGAGATCTTCCTGCAGGTCTTTTGCAGTTAAACAGAGGTTTTGATTTGCCTTTCTAACAATCCTACGAGCAGCTCTCTCAGAAAGTTTTCAGCTTGACCTCCACAGTTCCTGTTAACTGACATTTCTTAATGACATTACAAACTGAGGAAACAGCTCCCTGAAAACACTTTGCCATCTTCTTCTAGTCTTCTCCTGCTTTTTAGTTTTCAGAGTTCTAGTGCCTTCTCATGTGCACAGATTTGGGCGGTGTCATGTGAGGTCATCTGCACAACACAGATCCCCCAGATCCCAATCTGATCCAGGATCTGTGGGATGTGCCGGTACCCCAGAGGTACCCCTGATCCACAGGGGGGGTGGGCTCCTTGGATTGGACTTGGCTCTGACCTGTCGAGGTGTAAACACAGAACCTCGGGGGTGTCCTGTGGTTTCTGGCACGTTTTATACAGAACAACAAGGTGAAATAACAGCGCAACATCCTGCCTTTAACAAAAGGAGTGTAAAAGGAGCTTAAATCTCACTGCACATTCTGTCAGTTTTTCTACAGGCCTCAAATATAAACTCTTGATGAAGGCAAAATAACATCAGCATTTGGAGAATCTGCAGAAAGTTGTCAGTTAAAATGACCCCGACTGAAATTAATTAACGAATGAAAGTGTTAACCCATTGTCTTTCAGCAGCTCAGTGTTCCTCACCAGGCTTATCGTCTGAGTCTCACTCACTGCAGCAGATTTACTTTTTTTCATGTGTTTTTAATAGATATTGGAGCACAGTGGAGTTGAGCTCCACAGGGGAATATGAGCTCCATCAGCCTTCAGCTGCACAGACCATAATACATCCAGTCTTAGTTTCAGTCTCTTAGTAATAAAGCAGGCGAAATAATCTCCTGTCAGAGTGAAATAAATCTCAATTTAATCTGAAATTAAGTGCGAACATTAAACTCTAAATAATAAATGTGTCTCCACACACCTCCATCATCAGAGCTGCTGGTCTGTGTTTCCTCTGAGTGTCCTTCATCCACCTGCAGGACACACACACACACACACACACACACACACACCTGCTTTCTCTCCTGATAAATACATTTAGCTCTTGTTAAATTAAGTAAATGTTAGTGTGTGTGAAGGTCGAACACATGAAACTCGTTAACAGCAAAAAACTACAATAATATTAACGGGTACATAAAGAGTTTGAAGTTTAACTTTGCACGTTTTAAATCTTTGATTAAACATTCCTTTTTGCTTCATTTGACAGATTTCATCTCCAGTTTTCACATTTGATTTATTTCCTTTTATGCAGCTTCTGATTTTAGTTTATTTCAGTCACAGACGAGGTACAACACACTCATTTTTATGCTTAATTAAGATACCTCAGCACAAATTTGAATTTACGCTTGCAGTTAATTAATATTTGTGTTCTTGATGTAACTTTGTGCACTGGAGAAAACGTTGAGAGTTGCTTTGATTCTTCAGAAATGACTCAGGTTGAACGTTTGATTGTTTCTCTGCCTTCTGCCTCTGGTTCAGTGAATGATGTGAGTCATCGGGCTGAGTCACCTTAATAACAAAGCGGAAAACGATTCTCTGAGTTACAGGAAACAACACGACCACGTGTCTCGTCTTTAAAGCACTCAGTCGCTGCTGCTACATTAACTGTTAATGATTCAGTAGATTTTCCCATGTAAATAAACTCCAGCAGGCCTCAGTCAAAATCAGCACTGTATGGTGGAGTAAAGTATCAGTACTGCGCTGGGTATGGCATGAAAGCAGAGTGAAGTTTTTTTATTTCAAGAAGAATCAACTCATTGCAATACATAACATGTCAGACATAACATGAGAGAGACTGTCAGGGTCACTGGCAGTCAGCGGAATATAAAGTTGCGTGTCGTCCACATAACCGTGGAAATTAATATTATAATTATGGGTTATCTGACCCAGAGGAAGCATATGAATAGAAAAGAGAAGAGGACCTAGGATTGACCCCTGGGGAACACCACAAGAGAGGAGGGCTGGGGATGAAGAATATTCCCCCGTCACAGCAGAGAATGATCTTTTCGAGAGATCGGAGCGAAACCAGGAAATAGCACTGTCCTTAATTCCAACGTAATTTTCAAGGCGGTTTATTAGGACACTGTGATTGACCGTGTCAAATGCTGAACTCAGATCAAGCAGAATTAGAACTGAGCGAGCCTCGGAGTCAGAGGCGATCAATATATCATCAGTAACCAGAATAAGAGCTGTTAGTGTGCTGTGCTGAGTCCTGATTAATATTGTTCAAAAGTATTACTGTTATTCATGTGTGAGATTGTGAGATTAATTGAGGTGCAACAGATTTTTACTAAAATTTTGGACAAGAAAGGTAAAGGTTTCATTACTCTTTTCAAAAGTAATTACATTAATTTACTTATTACTCCCTGTCAACAGTAATTTCTGACACTACTCGTTACATTACTTCTGCGTTACATCCCATAAAATTAGTATTTGCGCATCTCCCCAAAATTCAGCTGCGCCTCTGTGTGAATGTCAGGGTGATCACCGCTAAGTGTAGCTAAAGCTGGACAGCTTCCATTTACCTGGGGGCTTTCTGTCGCCTGTGACTGGTATTTTCCCAAGGCTCTGCCCATGAGTCCCTCATGGAGCAACATTTCATCCATCACATATCCAACCACAAGCTCCATCACTTCTTTGAAGCTGCAGCTGTCCACGATTAAAATCCAGTTTTGGTTGTTTAACCAGTGTAGAGCTACAGCTGACCTCTGCGGCCGAGGAGGGCTCACCTTTGGTGGGGTGTATTTCCTGGAGCTTCACGTTGTTGTGTTGTTGGCCGTAGTAGCCAACTGGAGGTTTGAGGACGTGTTTTTTGCAGTGGAAAGAGTTTTAGTCCAACTACCTGCAGCAGAGTTCTCGTCATCTTTACTCCTGACACAAATCAAATGGTAAATGGACCTGCATTTGTATAGCGCCTTTCTAGTTACCTGACCACTCAAAGGGCTTTTTACACTATGAGTCACATTCACCCATTCACACACACAGTCATACACTAGTGACTGAGGCTACCATACAAGGTGCTACCTGCTACTCAGTTTTTAACACACTCACACACCAATGGAAGCATCGGGAGCAATTTGAGGTTCAGTATCTTGCTCAAGGATACTTCGACATGCACACTGGAGGAGCTGGGGATCGAACCGCTGATCTTCCGATTGGTGGACGACCCGCTCTACCTCTGAGCCACAGCTCAGAGAATATTTCCAGCCACTAAGGTCAGTGTTTCCAACTAGCTTGTTGCTTTAAGACGTGTGCACAGCACAACGATTACGAAAATGAGTCCACTGACATCATTGTATTTCAAGTCAGTAGTGATGTGATAACAAAAGTAACGTAGTAACGAGTTGTTTGCTTTTGGAGTAACTGTAATATTATTACTGACATTTCATTAGTGATTAGTTACACTACTTACTGTAACGAGTTACTGCCCAACACTGGAAGGAGGCAGTAGACAATGAGCAGGTGATAATAGAGAGAATCTGTGGGCCAACAGTCTGTAATACCTCTTTAAGAAATGTAGTGGGGCTAACGTCTAATGTCGTCTCATCAGCATATAACGCTTTGTGTAAAATTCAAGAGTAATTGAGATAATTGTTAATATGCAGTATGACGAGGAGCGGCCCTAAGATCGATCCCTGTGGGACGCCACATTTGATGGTGTTGCTTTGAGATATGTGACTATTTACATTAACACATTGCTCCTCCCTCCCAGACATGTAGCTTCTGAACCAAGTGAGCAGTGTGCCTCTGACGCCATATTTATTTCAGAGTTAATCGTGTCTGATACTTTTGATAAGTCAGAGAAAACTCCAGTGCCACAGTCACGTTTATCAGTCGTGTCACAGAGTTTTCAATGAGATCAAGAATCCAGATACAAGTGGTCCTCTTTTTTTCTGAAGCCATATTGCGATGAATGAAGAATATCCTCTCAGCTGCAGGACGCTGTTGTTAGTGCCTTGCTCGAGGGAATCAAACACTCAACCCTGACTGATTATAGATGATTGGACCTGATGAGGCGAACACACACCTCCAGCTGCCTGCGTGTGTGTGTGTGTGTGTGTGTGTGTGTGTGTGTGTGTGTGTGTGTGTGTGTGTGTGTGTGTATGTGTGTGTGGGGCCATCAATCTCACTCAGTCGTTCTCCTCCGTCTCTCGCTCCATCGCTCACTTTACATTTGTCATCATTATCTCTGTCCTTCTCTGTATCTTCATCATCTCACCTCCCGTGACATCCCGTCTCCTCCTCCTCCTCCTCCTCCTCCTCCTCCTCTTCCTCTCCTCTCTGCCTCATCCTGCCTCTCACAGAAACCTCTGTTGTACTGATGTAAACATCATGTAAACATCATGTTTACATGATAAAGCTGTGATGACTGGGCATGTTAAATGTATCTGAGTAACTCAAAGGTAATGTGGATGATGTCATAAATATCTAAATAAACAAAATGTATTATTTATGCCTCAGTGCCAGCGATAGCCAGACATATTGTGTTTCACTGTGAACTTGTGTCTGTCTTATCTCATGAATGCCTTGACGCAATTTCCTAAATTTGGCACAAACGCCCACCTGTACTCAAGAATGAACTAATTAGATTTTGGTGGTCAAAACATCAAGGTCACTGTGATCGTCTCTGTCTCATTCTTGTGAACAAGATATCCCAAGAACATCGTGAGGGAATTTTCTCAAATTTGGCACAAACATTCACTTGCACGCAACAATGAACTGATCAGAATTCGTTAGCCAAAGGTCAAGGTCACTGTGACCTTGTGTCTGTCTTATCTCGTTAACACAATATCTCATGAATACTTCGAGGCAGTTTCCTCAAATTTGGTACAAACGTCCACCTGGACTCAAGAATGAATTGATTAGAATTAGGTGGTCAAAGGTCAAGGTAACTGTGGACTCACAAAACATGTTTTTGTCCATAACTGTAGGATTCATACACTAATTCTGACCAAACTTGACGCAAATGTCTAACAAGATAAAATAATGAAGGTCAAAAGGTCAAAGGTCAGCTTGACTGTGACATCATCATGTTTTAACGTCATATCTCAGTAACAGAAGGGGAGACATTTGGTCAGATACTGAATTGGTGACTCTAATCTTGAAACTGTGCTGATTGTATAGATCTGCTGTGTGTGAAGCGTCCATGTTTTCACTGACATAGATGGAGACTGTCAGAGACACTGGGCTGCTGGGTGGAGTCATACAACCACGGGGCGGTGATTCTAGTTACACTGTATATCTCAGTACGTCCTGTAAATGAGACTCTTGAGGATATTTTATTTATGTAGAAGAAGCGTTCAGCTGTTATTGTGTCTCCTTCAGTTTGAGCTGATTTACGTCGTACAGTCACTAAACCGGTTTATCTGCGTCCTGCGTGCGCTCATATAACTGCAGCGACCTTTAAATCCCGAGCTGACGTAAAGTCACCAAACGCAAACCGTCCATATCATCAGAGCAGCAGCTGTCCACCAACAAAGAGAAGTCGCCTCAGCTTTTTATTTCAGGAAAAGGTCAGTTTGATTGAGTTCAGCATTCATCCTCGCCGTGTGTTAGTTTGTCTGAAGGATTGGAGGAGTGTGTGTTTGTGCTGTAAACAGTCCGACCCTTCATCACACTGAACCATGTGTTTTAATCTCAGGTTTATATTTTCCTCACGTTCCTCAGTTTGTTGTTTATTTCACGGACTGTTAAGCAGCATTTTGTTTGACACCGAATTTAATTCTACGCTTGTCTCCTCTCCTGCTATCCAGTCTCATCTTCCTCTCTTCCATTTTCTCTGTTTGTCCTCCCTCCTCCTCCTCCTCCTCCTCCTCCTCTCTCTCTCCTCTCTTATGTAATTATTTCCTCACCTCCTCTTCAGTACCTCTTAAATCCTCCTCTTCCTCTTTTTTTCTCCCTCCTCTTCTGTCAGACAGCTCAAGATGTTTGTATGATACAGAGTTGGCTGTACAACAGACAGTATACCTCCATAGTTTATATATACATATATATATAAATATATACTTATACTTAAACATATATATGCATATATGATATTGAGGGTCCTAAGGACAGAGGGATGTTGTATGCTGTAAAGCCCTTTGAGGCAAATTGTGATTTGTGATATTGGGCTTTATAAATAAAATTGATTGATTGATTGATTGATTGATTGATTGATTGATATACATTTAAAATTAGAATTTGAGTTTCACAGTTGTAATACCACTTAAATGTTTTGGTCCTTTTAATTTTTTCTATGACTAATTTTTAGGCCTCTGCACCGGCGATGGGCGTGGCCAGTGCATTACATTTTCGAGCTGACCATTGGTCCGTCCTGTTCTTATGGATGCTTTTTTTTAACAATGCTCTGAGGGTATTTCTTAAAATTTGGAACAAACATCCGCCTGGATTCAACTGATGAGGTGATTAGAATTCAGTGGTCAAAGGTCAAGGTCACTCTGACCTTGCATCTGTTTCATTCTCATAAATGTGGCATCTCAAGTACACCTTGAAGAACTTTCTTCATATTTGGCAGAAAACGTCCATTTGGAGTCAAGGATGAAAAAAATTCTAATTAGGTGGTCAAAGGTTACTGTGACCTTGTTCATCCCATTCTCTAAAGTGCGATATCTCAAGAACTTTGTGAGGGATCTTTTTAAAAATTGGCACAAACGTCCACTTGGACTCAACAATGAACTGATAAGAATATGCTGGTCAAAGGTTAAGGTCACTGTGACCTTGCGTTGGTCTCATTTCATGAATGCAGTATCTCAAGAATGCCTAGAGGTAATTTCCTCAAATTTAGCACAAACATTTACTTGGACTCAACAATGAATTGATTAGAATATGCTGGTCAAAGGTCAAGGTCACTGTGACCTTGCCTTTGTCTCATTTTGTGAAAGCAATATCTCAAGAATGCTTTGAGGTAATTTCCTCAAATTTGGCACAAACATTTACTTGGACTCAGCAATGAACTGATTAGAATTTACTGGTCAGAGGTCAAGGTCACCATGACCTTGTATCTGTCTCATCTCATGAACACAATATCTAATGAATGCCTTGAGGCAATTTCCTTAAAATTTGGCACAAATGTCCACCTGGTTGCAAGAATGAATTGCTTAGAATTTGCTGGCCAAATGTCAGGGTCACTGTGACCTTGTATCTGTCTCATCTCATGAACCTAATATCTCATGAATGCCTAGGGGCAGTTTCCTCAATTTTGGCACAAACATCTATCTGGACTCAAGAATGAACTTATTGGAATTTGCTGGTCAAAGGTCACTGTGACCTCACAAAACATGTTTTTGGCCATAACTCAAAAAATCATATGCTAATTATGACAAAATTTAACACAAATGTCCAACAGGATGATGGGCTGTGGGCTTATGGGAAATGGAGTTCATTGAAGGCTGGTAAAACAGAAATATTTAAAAAAGAATACTCGCTGCATCACAAATGTCAATGTGATTCTTACATCTGGAAGAGAACCAGGAAGTTCTGGTTTCATTTCTGCTCTTTGTTAACCTGCCTCCTCCTCCTCCTCCTCCTCCTCCTCCTCCTCTTCCTGCAGAGCGGTGGTGTGAGCGTTATGGAGACCTGCGGGGGGAGCTGCTGTGTGTGGAGCTGGAGAAGGAGCGGCAGGGTTTGGGTCTCAGCCTGGCGGGAAACAGGGATCGTTCCCGCCTCAGCATCTTCGTGGTGGGACTCCATCCTGGTGGGGCGGCTGCTCGAGACGGACGCATCCAGGTTGGAGACGAGCTGTTGGAGGTGAGAACGTCTACATGATGGATGACGGACATTCATGTTCCCTAGAGGATGAACCTCTTTGCCTCTGACATCTCCATGAGATTAATATTTGTAGTTTTGAGTCAAATATCTACTGGATGGACTTTGATGAAATGTGGTTCATCGTTCATGTTTCTCAGGATGAACTGTAATACCTTTTGGTGACCTCTGACTTCTCATGTAGCGCCATCATCAGGTCAACATGTGTGTCCGACACTTTGGTGTACGGTGTATTTTGGCACTTTGGTGCTGTCGCCCCCTGAAAAGTAGGCGCTCAGGAAAGCGTGTACACCAAGATGGCGTCGCTCTAGCATTTGAGTGTGCCTGCCGCTTGTCTATACTAAAAACAATAAATTTGTGGGCGTAAAAAACGCGGCATGTGTACGGGCCCTTACAGGTGCCACTGGAGAGCTGGATACAGCGTTGGAGGCGAGACCCTGCTCCTTCCTGTCAGAGTTGCTCAGTGATGCATGAAACCAAAACGGTTCATCTGCTGTATAAAAAATTACCCCGATGACTCAGGGATGATCGGTACTGTTTCCACACTGTGTGGCCCATAGAGCATGTGCAATAAAGACTCACAGCAGCCGAGCGAGGCTGATTGGCTTACTTCCACCGGCCAACGGCTGATTTAGCGCTCCGCTTACTCAGTGGGGATAAAAGGACCTAACTGTGCGGCTCTTGTAGACTTTCCCAATGGTGTTGAATTGAATGCATCAAATCCTGATATTGAAACGAGCATTTCAGAGGGGTTGTGACGCTCAAAAGAGTGTGTCCACTGATACACAGATGTGTCTTTCGACATGTAAGTCAATGGGAAAAAGTCTTTTTGGGCTTCAGGGCATCATGTGATGGACCGTGGAAATTATAGTACCATTGTTTGGCCGTGACGAAAATTAGCTTCAAAGCCCGGTGCACTTCCCGAGGGCCTGGGTGGTACAAATCTTTTTTGTTCTTGCTAACGTGTCTTACACACAAATGGCCCTGTCTCATACCCGACACAAAGCACACAGCACGGCGCAGATGATCATTTTCACAGCCAACACCCACGTCATGTAAGTAGTAAATATACTCACACCCATCTGAGCGCTCATGGGCCTGTAGGTCTTAAAATGGGGTGTGGTCAGGAGCAATGTTAGCATGATGCTAATGGTGGAGAGAGTGATTGAGCCACTGACCAACAAAAACCTGGTCTAAAGTCAGAATGGTGCAGTACTTTCCTGCTATTTAAAGTGCACATTATTACATTACTAATAAGGCACGTTCACAATGTGCACACGCGCTGCGTGTTACACACAAAGAGACGCGTGGATGGGTTACAGGTGGGTGAAACGATGCATCATTAATGAGGACAATATGAATGACACTGTAAAATGTGAACGTAGCAGAGATCGGAGCAGAGCTGCAGAGAGACGTTGTGCACGTTGTCACTTCATTGATTATTTCAAAAGCTAAACGTTTAGTTCTGTTTCTTCTGTCAACTTCATAACCACAGTTTTTAGTTCTGATATTTGATGCAGTGACATCACTGCTGTTACTGCTGCACTCTCAGCAGGGCTGTGTCATATCATCTCGTTCACGAAAATTTCATATCCTGATACTCACGATATTTCGACTTATTGACATGTTGACGTCATACTGTTTCCCACGGCAACAACAAGCATGGCTGACAGTGAGATGATGATGGACTCCTTGGTGGCTCCAGTAAAAAGAGGAGCAGCTTCAGTAGTGGTGAATAAACTGTGGCGTCCGCTCAGAGGGAACTCATTCAGCGGCTCCTCTGGCAGCAGCACAGCGTCTCTCCCTCTCCTCTCTGATTCTGTCAGAAACCTTTGGTGATGTAAACCTACGTGAATAAACTCCATATATGTGACTGTATCATAACAGCCTGTCACAGGTTACAGCCTGATGATTAGAGATGGTTTATAGATATAGATCCCAGGGGACATTTGTTTACATGGGATTTAGTTGAACTGTTAATATGGAGACAGAATCTGAATCTCACTCTGAGTTACTGCTGTTGTTCACAAACTAAAGAAATGACACATCATTTTTAGTCTTTACTGAAGATTTGAAGCAAACTGTGAAACTACATCACTGATTTTATTCTATCTATCTTCTTAAATTAATAGTAAAATATATTTCTTTTTTTAACTAATCTGTCATGTCATTAAGAATATCGTTATCACAAAAATACTCTGAATTATCCTGATATTATTTTAGGGCCATATCGCCCAGTCCTGCTGCTCACTTCTCCAGTTTGCCAAATCCACCATGTAAACAGTGATGTGCCAGGTACAGACACGCCTGGCTTTTAAAGGGGAATGGGAGATTACACTCTGATTGGCTGAATATGTGTTACACCCAAAACACACCTAATTCTCCACATCTCATTCATTAAGGAACCAAAAACAACCCTTTGCTCCTTGCACCTTAGTTTGCGCCCAGATTATGCACCGTTTAACCAGCTAGGCAGAGCTGGAGACGCCCTAAATGCATTTCAGACCTTGAGCTACAGATCGTATGAATCGGGCCTGAAATCTGAAAAAAATCTGATGTTTCAGTCTCGTCTTTAAGTCTGTGTGTATTCTGCAGAGGAAGAAAGATCAAGATGATGTGTCTGAGCCACAGCTCAACGCTCTAACTGCATCACATGACTGTCACATCATTTTACATTTTATTGCATCACATCACAGACGAACAACATCCCATCATCTGCAGAATAATCAATAACCAGTAAATGTGTGTGTCAGCGAGGACAAGAACAGCTGTGTGTGTGTGTGTGTGTGTGTGTGTGTGTGTGTGTGTGTGTGTGTGTGTGTGTGTGTGTGCGCGCGCAGGGGTTTCCAATTTATTCATATAAATATTTAACACAGAAACACTGAGATGCTCTCTGTCTCTGTGTGTCTCGCCCTCCTCCTCATTACAGCGGTGTCAGAGGCTCCATGAAAAATTGATGTTCAGCCGAGGAAAGCCTGGACAATTACACACACACACACACACACACACACACACACACACTAAAACACACGTAGATATTTACATAGATAAAAGACACATTAGTGTAAAAATCCATATTATCTAAAGGAGGATGCACACACATCTTACAGAACATTTTCATCATGTAACTGACTGTCAAGCTTCCGTGTGTGTGTGTGTGTGTGTGTGTGTGTGTGTGTGTGTGTGTGTGTGTGTGGGGGGGGGGGGGGTGTGTGTGTGTGTGTGTGTGCGTGAAAATGAGATATTGATTTAACATTTGAAGGTGCTTCTAACTCGCTGTAGTTTACGACATCGCAGCTCAATGACCTTTCAATTAATGCCCGTCTCAATTAAACGTGTGTGTGTGTGTGTGTGTGTGTGTGTGTGTGTGTGCGTGTGTGTGTGTGCGTGCGTGCGTGTGTGTTGATATGGAGAGTCATCAAACTGTCACAAGACAGCGGAGTTACTGCAGTCTGTGTATGTGGTCAGATCACGGTGTTATTCTGACACTGTTATTATTATTATATTGATATTAATTCAGTATTGATGATAATGTTACGCCCTTTATCTTATCATATGTGTATAACAGATTATTGTTGTAACTGCTATTATCAACTGCCCGCTCTCCTTCCAGCCAGGTGGTCTGTAGCGGCAGGGAGTGAGGCGGAGGACACGCTATGATTGGAGGCTTTAGCTAATGTTAGCCACTAGGGGTGTAAATCACCAGTGGCATCATGATACGATGTTAAATCGATTCTTTGGACAACAATTTGATATTTGCCGATGTTACAATGTCTGCCATATGATTCTGGTTCGATGTGATACAGGGTCCTGCTGTCGATAAGAGACGATATCATCTGATCATTTAACACAGTCTCTTCCAGAAGAGGCTGCCACCTCTTTCTTTTTTACTTTGGTTGTAAAAGATAAAAACAACACATAAATAATAAGAGCAGTAAAGTTTACTTTATACTGACTCCACTAACACACAGAAAACAGCACATGGGATCAGTCAACCTTGAGGGCTTTCTGTCAGAGAGACCTTTCTGGAAGAATTCTTTTCATTTTAACACAAACCATCATCTTTTTGTCCTATCTATCTATCTATCTATCTATCTATCTATCTATCTATCTATCTATCTATCTATCTTAAAGTCCTGAAGACAAACATCTTCAAACAGCCATAAAACAACAAGATCATTTATCTGAAGTATCTAATTCAGCTCAGCAACAACTGTCAGCGTTCACAGACTGAACAATTGTGTTTTGGTAGTGCCCCATTATTAGCTTCAGCATGTTTACACTGCATTAATTAGCCTAGCAGCTAGCAGACTTTTTTTCCTTCTTCTCATAGTTTAACAAATTCAATGTAGCGTTATACTTTTCTTCCTCACCTTTGGTTTAAGCCTCTGCGTCTCCTGACAGAACAGCTCGGTTAACTTTCAGCCTGCGTGAACGTTGAAACAGCAGCTGATGTTACTATACTGAGAAGATAGCTGAGTGAGGTAATGTTACGTCAGGGTTTTATCTCACAACGGCATTGTTCACATACGACGTGTTCTGTCTGTCGACCTGTATTTTCCCTAAAATCCAAAATATTTCCACACTGTTGATTTATTCCTGATTTAATTTCCTCATCGCCTTTCTCTCAGCTGCTCGCTGTCTGCCTGCTGCTGTTTGACAGCGACACAGACTTTGAAAATAAAAGTGTATCCCAAAGATGATGGTATACATCGATATTTTCACTTTGCACTGAATCGATATACGTCGATCCAGATCGATGAATCTTTACACCCCTGTGAGCTTCATAAATGTGAACTTGAAACTGCTTTTGGCTCTGGTTAGCAGAAGGCTAAAATATTAATGACCTTTTTTTCTCCATCTCTGAAACACTTTGCCGATATTGACACGTATTTTATTTCATTTATTGTCTCTGTTAGACTCAGTTTGATAAGTCTGTCTTCCGAGCAGAAGTCTAGTCTTGAATCACATTATGCTCTGAGTATATTATGGGAGTTTATCACAATGACGCCAAAGTAAAACTGCCTACCCCACCTTTAACTGTTTAAAACAATACAGCTGTAAATCAATGAATGATGATGATGATGATGATGATGATCAGTGTTTTTAATATGACGATATCTTTCAAACTGTCTGTGAACTCTTGTGACGTTTTAATAAGAATGTGTCAGTTTCTGTTTTATAGAAACCAGGTTTATCAATAAATTTCTGTTTTGTCTTTGTCAGATTAACAACCAGATCCTTTATGGGCGGAGTCACCAGAACGCCTCGGCCATCATCAAGAGCGCCGCCTCCAAGGTGAAACTCATCCTGCTCAGGTAGGACTGCAAAGCATGCTGGGAAACTTTTAAAAAGTATCAGTCGGATGACAGTGACTCTGAAGTCTGCTCTTCCCGACTCGTTTCTTCATACAAGTACTTTTTTTTTTTTTTTTTAAATCGCATGTAGAAACTAATCTCTATTTTTTACCCGGTAACCACAGAAACTAAAACTGACTGATGACCGACTAACAACAACACCAACGTGGGGCAGCAACAGTCACTTGTAGACCATCACGTGCCCGCACGCTTCTAACCTGATAACATGATCTCTGCCTGTCGTCACATGTGATTGGTCGCTGCATGCAGGCATCAACACAATGTCCAGTCAGCGGCAAAGGAGAAAGAGAAAGAGGAGGTGGTGGGGAGGGGGAACACGTTAGAAAGACAAAGGTGCTGCAGGAAAGTGATGCAAAATGCTGCAAAATTTTCACAAGCAAGTGACACGTGTGTATACAGTCATCACAGTTTAAACGTGTGACATGCAAGAGATTTATACTTGTGTGTCAGCTCTATGCAAAGCCTACGCTGTTGTGAGCATTTATACCTGTGTGGTGGTGTGTCTGTGTCACTCTGCAGTTACACCTCCAAAACACTAGTTGGTGGTGGAGTTTGTGTGAAGTGCTGTAAAGTTTAGTTGATTCAAAACACACATCAAACACACATCAAACACATATTAAACACATTAAACACACAGTAAACACACAGTAAACACACATCAAACACACATTAAACACACAAACACACATTAAACACACATTAAACATGGCTTCATAGAGACAGTTTCAAACACCAATCAGCTTCACTATAACTGGCAGCATTCACAGACAAACACTTGTCTTTATCTGGACACATTTTCCCCACAAATACAACATGCTAACGTTATTAGCACAAGCCTATGGCATTTTCCATTGTATAAATGAGCCTAGCAGCTAGCAGAGATTTCCTCTGCTCATATTTCAGCCAGGATAAATCACACACAGTGTGTGGAGGCTTTATTGTCTTCACAGTTTATTGTTTCTTATCTGTGAAATTAAAGTCAATCAAAGTTTAGTTTCCACTGAGGGAAATGGTTTCAGCTCACAGAGACAGACAGGACGTCTGCGTCACTGTGACGTGGAGGTACATCTCTGGGGAGGTGCACGTCAGGCTGCGGTGTCGATTCGACACAGAAGTGTAAATCCTGGATGAATGTCATCATTTCAGTATCTGACCAAATTACTCCCCTCCTGAGGTATGACTTTGAATAATGGCATGAAAAGTGTTTTAACGCAGAACAATATGATGTCACAGTGACCTTGACCTTTGGCCACCAAATTCTTATCAGATCATTCTGGAGTCCAAGTGGACGTTTGTGCCCAGTTTGAGTTAATTCACTCATGGTGATCTTGACACATTGCTTTCACAAAAATATGACAGATGCATGGTCAGAGTGACCTTGACCACATTCTTACAAGTTCATTGTTGAGTCCAAGTTTGTGCCAACTTTGAAGAAATTCCCTTAAACTGTGCTTAACTTATAGCGTTCACGAGAATGCAACAGGCAGGGCCATAGTGACCTTGACTTTTGACCACCAAATGCTAATCAGATCATTCTGGAGTCCAAGTGGACGTTTGTGCCAAATGCCAGTCAATTCTCTCAAGGTAATCTTGAAGTACCGCGTTCACCAGAATGCAACAGATGGGGTTACAGTGACCTTGACCTTTGACCACCAAAATTTAATCAGTTCATACTTGACTCAAAGTGGACGTTTGTGTGAAATTTGAAAAATATTCCCTTATGGGGTTCTTATGATATTGCGAAAATGGGCTGGATGAAGGACACTTAGAGGAAACACAGCTCTGATGATGGAGGTGTGTGAAGACACATTTATTATTTAGAGTTTAATGTTTGCACTTTATTTTAAACTGAGATTTATTTCACTCTGACAGGAGATTATTTCGCCTTTTTTAATAATTACAAATCCTCCAAAGGGACTTTCACTAAGACTGGATGTATTATGGTCTGTGCAGCTGAAGGCTGATGGAGCTCATATTCCCCTGTGGAGCAGAACTCCACTGTGCTCCAATATCTATTAAAAACACATGAAAAAAAGTAAATCTGCTGCAGTGAGTGAGACTCAGACGATAAGCCTGGTGAGGAACACTGAGCTGCTGAAAGACAATGGGTTAACAACAATATTAATTCATTCATTCACTTCCGTAACTGCTTATCCTGTCAGCAGTCACGGGGGGGTGGAGCCTATCCCACCTGGGTGAGAGGACTGTGGGAGGAAGCTGGAGCACCCAGAGAAAACCCACGCTGACACGGGGAGAACATGTCAGAGCACCTGGAGGAAACCCACGCTGACACGGGGAGAACATGTGGGAGCACCTGGAGGAAACCCACGCTGACACGGGGAGAACATGTGGGAGCACCCGGAGGAAACCCACGCTGACACGGAGAGAACATGTCGGAGCACCCTGGAGGAAACCCACGCTGACACGGGGAGAACATGTGGGAGCACCCTGGAGGAAACCCACGCTGACACGGGGAGAACATGTCAGAGCAAACAAATGAAAGTAAACAGGGGAGCTGCAGTTTTTCTGGATAGAAATAATGTCAATATTTCTCAGCTAATTTCAATGAGTCGTCTTTATATTCATGTGTTTATGATCTACGTGCAGTAGAAAAAAGTCTTGTCTCCAGTTCCTTCGAATTTCGATATTTATCATCGTAGTCTGTCGTGAATGTGTGGAGATTGTTCTGAGCTGACGTCAGATTCACAGCCTGAGTTATTGTCTCAGTCAGAATCCATATGTGAGAAAATAAAAAACGGTCCCGGCACTCGAGGGGAGACTTTTACTGATGTAAGAAATGTTGCTGTGACCCTGAAACGATCAGGATTGTTTGAGAGCAGAGGACATGAAGGATCCAGAGACTCAGTCAGACTCACTGATGTTACAGTAGAGGAGTGTTTTCATAGGCAGGTGGAGGCAGCAGGCGGGAGGAGAGGTGGAGGAGGGAGCCATGTGTTCAGGGAGAGTCGAGAACGTGAAGAGTTTCTTAAACAGAAACTCCCCTTTCAATTTAAGTGCTGCCAAACCTGCTGCCATCACCAGAAATTCCCGCGCCAAGCCAAAGAAGACGAGCCGAGGGGATTTGTGCTTTTTCTCTTCTGTGGTCACAAGTTTTCTTTTCTTTGAATACAGTGGGGTTCACAGCCTTTAACACGGCGCTGATGGAGGGGGAAGTGTCTCATTCAGGCAGCAGAGAGCTGCAGGAGCTCCACCACCAACTCTGTGTGACTCCTCTGCCTTTGTTTCCTCTGATTCTCTGGGTTCGATCAAACTGCATTGATCCTCCAGCTGAAAATGGGTCATGGCAGCAGCAGCGGCAGAGACAGCAGCGTCAGACCAGAATAGAACAAATCAGAAAAAGCAGAAAACTGTGAGACAGGTAAAAAAAAAAAACACATGCACCTTCCAGAAGAAGCTCCTGCTAAGATTCCTGATGCTGCAGCAGCTGGAGGAAACTGACAGCTCGGAGCCAACATGGCTGCCGTCACAAACCAGCTGCAGCTTGGTGGTGAAAAGAAATAATGTCTGAAACACATTGAAATTAGAGATGCACGATTTATATCGAGTCAATGAAGTATCGGCCGATTATCATGCATTATTGTGATCATTAAAATTATAGCTGATAAATACTCGTTTTAATACAACTTTTGGTGCAAGAATAATAAAATCAGTTACTGTTTTGGTCCACTAGATGGTGCTGATGTTTGTTTCCTGGTGAGGTCAGCAGAGGTCTCAGTCAGCGCCATTTGGCAGGAAGTTCATCAAAACAAAGATGGAGGCAGCGGAGAGAGAAATCAGAAATGTGCCGTCAGTGATTAAAACAATCGTCTGGACTTATTTTGGAGTTTATGACACAGAAGGAAAGGACGACTTGGATATTAGTCATGTGAGAATAAAATACTCTGGGAATACTACGAACATGACGGCTGACCTCACACTCCACCATCCAGAGACAGTGTTAGCCGCTGACGGACAAGCTAACGCTAAAAATCAACCAACACTGGACACACTTAGCTCGACACAACTACCATCAAAAAAAATAACACAGTCCGTCACCTACTTCCTGTCCAAAGATCTGCGTCCATACAGCGCTGTTGGAAACCAAGGCTTTTGTTACACGCTAAAAACACGTGAACCCAGGTATGTGACTCCGCCCCCTCACAGCCGTACCCAGCTCTACAGAGAAGTGAAGCATAAAGCTGAGGAACCTTTGAGGACAGCAGGAAGGGCGGAGTTAACCTGTGACGCCTGGACTTCAAGGTCAGTGGATTCATATGTGACTATAATGAGGACAGGAGACACTGTCCCACATTCTCCTAACTAGAGCGGGACATTATCTCACAGAGGACAGGAGACACTATCTCAGGACACCAAAGTCCCACTGACACTGCAGACCTCCTGTAACAGAGGACATTTCTAACATGGGTGATGTCACTCAGTCAGCAGGACACCTGCATGTGAAGTCTTTGTCTCAGGTCTTAATCTGTCCTCTCAGAGGACGTTAAATCTGCCCACAGTTTAGTCTGTCAGGTGTCTGCAGGTGTCATGACGCTGTTGGTCAGTCTGTCTGCTCTGTGTCACATTAAAGAACAGACTGAAGACTTTATCTGAGGAGGTAAATCGTGATCTGAGTATCGTGATAATGTCGTATCGTGTGTCCTCTGGTGACTCCCACCCCGACCAGTGGGTGGCTGGGATTGTCCTCCCACTCAGCTGGAACAATGGTTAGATGATGTCTCCGGCTGTAACATGTCACCGGAGCGTCTGCAGGACGAGATGTGATGCACTCAGACGTCTCCACCCACAGAGCATTTAGCTTGAGTCTGCTGTGACTCACACAGACCAGACAGGGACACTCTGCTGCAGACAGCAGCCGTCCTCAAACTTCAAAGTCCAAATTAAAAACCCGCCTGTCTGATCTGAAGACGGCGGCGGAGACACAAGCTCTGTGTTCAGGTTCGCAGCGTCACAAAGCTCTCAGTTTGAGACGCTGCTGGATTTGGAGTTGATGAAAGCCAACGGGAGGAGACGGTCCCTCACTTTCAGGACGGGTCCTTTGAGACGGAGAGAGGAGCTGAGGACGGGGAATCTCTGCAACAGGAGATTAAACTCCCCAGCCCTCCTCCTCCTCCTCCTCCTCCTCCTCCTCCTCCTCCTCCAGGAACGAGCTTTCTGCTGTAGGGATTGATTTGCAGCTTTGAGGCGAGCAGGTGTGGTGTATTTTACCGAGTTCTCATTAGGACTCGGAGCCTGGTGTGTCGGACCGGTTTAGCCTCTCTGTCAGACGGGATTTAAACTGCCGGCCGGCCTGGACTCTGCCGCCGAGAGGATAATCACACTCTAGTTTATCCTTCTTTTTATCTGCTGAGTTTATCCATGTTTCCATTCACTGCTGTTTCACCTGATACAGTAACAACGACTGGCATCACACATTACCAGGAGAGAGGAGACAGAACATGAAACAGCACAGATAAAAGTGAAGGCAGCTCCAGGTGAACGTGTCCTGACTTTGATCAGCTCTGTGTGTGAAGCAGGATCGTTAATGTTTGAAGTCTGAAAAGCAGAAATCAGATCCAACGCAAACATGACAGACGGAGGTGGGGAGTAAGATTTTCACTGTAATTTAACTCATAGTTCAGGACACTGTAACCATGGTGACATGACAGGATATTATAGTCTGTAACAGACGTGGACATTCAGCAGGACAAAGACATGATACTGAGTCAGAGCTCTCCCTCCGTCTCCTCTTCATCCATCCATCTATTTTCATTTGTGTACCTGGGCTGGGTCACAGAGGCGGGGGCATCCCAGACGTCCTTCTTCCCCTTTCCAGCTCCTCCTGGAGGATCCCAAGGTGTTGCCAGATGAGATATATAATCCCTCCAGCGTGTTCTGGGTCTGCGTCTGAGCCTCCTCCCTGCTGGACGTTCCCAGGAAGCCTCTAACAGGAGGCGCCCAGGAGGATCCTGATCAGATGTTGAACCACCTCAGCTGGCCCCTCTAAAAGGAGCTGGGTCTCTTTAGGCGCCGTGTCCACCAGAGCGTTTATACCTGGCCGAAAACACCAGGTGCTCCTCAGGAAACACTCAGCTGGGAGCGTTTGAGAACACTCTGGAGACCCGGTGTTTTTATGCCTCCACACCGGCGATAGCCACGGCTCAAGGCATCATGTTTTCAGGTTGTCCGTGCCATCCTTGTGAATGAGACGTTTCAAGAGCGCCTCAAGAGAATCAGTCAAGCATTTTCCATAACCACTTATTCTGTTAGGGGTCACGGGGGGGTGGAGCCTATCCCAGCTGACATTAGGCAAGAGGCGGGGTTCACCCTGGACAGGTCGCCGCACTATCACAGGCCTCAAGAGAATGTCTTCACAAATTTGGCACAAACGTCCCCTTGGACTGAAGAATAGACTGATTAGAGGTTTGCAGTTGAAGGTCAAAGGTCACACAAAATATTTTTGTCCATAACTGAAGAATTCATACACTAACTCTGACCAAACTTGACACAAATGTCTAACAGGATAAAATAATGAAGGTCCGAAGGTCAAAGGTCAGAGTGACTGTGACATCATCATGTTTTAACGTCATATCTCAGGAACAGAAGGGGAGACATTTGGTCAGATACTGAATTGGTGACTCTAATCTTGAAACTGTGCTGATTCAGTTCAGTTCAGTTCAGTTTATTTGTCTCCCTTGGGAGAAATTTGGTTTAGAGGCAGGGTACGGCTGTATACAACCAACAGAGACATACAGTACATGACAAAAATAACAGACATAAAAAACCATGTATAGCAGACATACACAAGAGCATAAAAAAACAGGGCATAAAGACACCAGAACCATACTGGTTCCCAGAGGGATCAATATGCAAAAATGGGCTAGAAGTTAAAAGTTAAAGTGCATGTTATTTAAAGTGCTAGTTTAAAGTGCTAGTTCACATATAAACCAAACCTCACATTTGCTCGTTTATGAGCTTGACTGACAGAGGGACAAATGAGTGTTTGTACCGGTTATGTTTACATAGCGGAACCCTGTACCTTCTCCCTGAGTGCATTAATATGTATTCATTGAATAGAACGTGAGAGCTGATTGTATAGATCTGCTTTGTGTGAGGCGTCCATGTTTTCACTGACATGGGTGGAGACTGTCAGAGACACTGGACTGGTGGGTGGAGTCATACAACCACGGGGCAGTGATTCTAGTTCCAAAATGACCTTGATATGACCTTGATATATACTTTGGACCGACGTATCACAGTTTGAATCTTTTCTGAGGACTAACGCAGTGTTTAGAGCCCAGCTGCTCCGCTGAGTGAAGTTGACTCAGCGCTCTCTCCTGTCACGAGACACTGTGGGCACATCCACTCATTTCGTTCTTCTTCTTTTGAGACCAAAAACCTCCTCAACATTGGAAGCTCCGCCCTCAGGAGAATCTTCAGCTCCACTGCTGCTGAGACGTTCAGAGATAAATCATCAGGATGTTATCAGGCTGTAATAAACCCGCAAGCTGAATATTTAACATGAGCGTGTCATGTGAGGACGGATGAGTGTCAGTCAGAACTGAGACTCAGACACTAAAAACCTGTGTCACTCTGACTGATGGGCTGTTTGCTCTGTTCAGGCTCATGAGATGCCGCCATGTCAACAAGTGGCATAAATCACCAACGCAACAAGTCATCACGTCAGTTAGCGAGCTGCGAGCGTGTCGCTGCTGTCAAATCAAGGCTGCTGTAAACTCTTCAGATGATTCAGATGACTTCATCACCACCTCCACACGTTAACAGACCTCCAGATTTCCTGTAAACCCTCGCAGCTGCGGTGTTGTTCAGCTGACACCCACGTTGCATGTAAAGTCTTTTAACAGTCATGTGATGTCAGCATCAAGTGGTGTTTGGCCGGAGGGTACGAGCTGACGTCTGTCACATCCTGACAGCTGCTGCGATGACAGCGATGGAAACGTCTGCCGGGTCACAAACCTGCAGACGGGACCAGAGCGATGACGGTATCTAAACACATTTAATCTGAAAACATCACTCATATTTGTCAACAAGCTCGTGTCCTGAGCGCCTGGCGGCCCTCCAGCTGTTTGGTAAAGAAAAAACAAAAAAACAACACAGCCTCGACGGGCCTCTCAGGTGAAGAGAATATATATTTTGTGTAAGCAGCTCTACAGCAGAGTCCAAATGACATTCTTACAACATAAAAACTCCCTGTGCTGAACTCAGAATACGTTTTCAGCCTCGTTAAAAATTTGAAGTTTTATTATTAAAATATCTGATTTCAAAGCAGCTTTTCTTTTTTTATGATTTACCTTTTTGTTGCTTTTTCAGAACAGACAGGACGTTACAGATGTGCAAACAAGATTCAGACTTCAAAGAAAAATAATAAGGAAAAGAGTAACACAGGCTGTTGTGTTTAACATTTACAGTAGAGATGTTCCACTCCCACACAGGGCAAGTTTAGACGCAAAAAAATGAAAGCAGATCAAATACGTTTTATAAATCATGTTTACTTCACACATCCTTTGAAAGTAATGTTTTGGCCCAGAAATGAGATGAGTGTGATAAGTTTGAATTTTATGGATCCTTTGGTCGGACATGATTCGTCACAGTTCTGTAGGATGGGTGATAAATGTAGAGGAGTCGACGTATAACGTGGCATAAAACAGAAGCGCTCAAGTAAAGTACAAATACCTCAAAAGTGTAATCAAGTATAGTACTAAAGTAAATGTACTTAGTTACATTTACCATTGATTTTTGTCCGTGTTGAAGCAGACGTTGATCTCCACCTGCGGACGACATGTCCTCAGTGAATATTTTACTTTTTTTTTTTTTTTTTTTTAGAATTTGTCAGATAAGCCAATAAACAGCATTTCTTCATTTTGTTGATTCAGGAAAATAATCTGGTGTCACAGGTTTATGTCGATTTAATTTGGAGGAGACGGTTTGTGGTGAAGTCAGACTGATGAAGGCGTCATCTCTGAGACCCAGCACTCTTTGATTTTGATATTTTGAAGCAGGTGCTGTCTTTTCTCTCCTCGTGAGTTTCCTTCTTTAACCTTTGGCCTTCGCGCAGGTCGAGTTCACGCTGCAGGTTAGTGACGTGTCGTCGAGTCAGTCCGTTGAACTCTGGTTTCGATCCTGTGACTCGTTGGGTGATCAGGTCAGAGCGGAGCTGATGTGGTTTCCCTCCTTCAGTGTTGGATCTCTCCCAGAGTTCACACGCCGTTTCCTCCTGTTGTGACGACGTCGTGGTTTTTCTGCTCTGATTGAACCTGGTTGGCGTGTCGGGCCAGGAGGACGCCGCCACTCTCGCTCTGTTCAGCCAGGTGACAAAATCTCGTTAAAGTCGTGTCCACGGGCCGTCGCTGAATGATTTATCTCTGGATAAAGGTCGCCACGGCAATGAGCAATGGGATGTCGACGGGGGCAGGAGCCTCGGAGCGCATCACCATGGAAACAGAAGCAGTTAACCATCGCCCTGCCAGCCAGGTGCGTCCCTCTGCACCTCTGACTCACTGTGTGGTGATACTGATGGAGTTTTATTGGTCTCCAAAGCAATCAGAAAACCATAATGTAGGAAAGAAGCAGCTTCAGAGGACGAGTCTGTCAAAGTAGGTCTGAGTCAGTGAGTCACACTGACCGCTGAAATACAACTTTTAAATAAAGTTTAAAGGTCCAGGTCAGACTCTGAGGACGACGTATCACATCAACGTCTCCAGAGTGACGTAGTATCTGAGCTGACTGTCATCAGGAGGTGGAGGGGACGGTGGATGGTGTGACACCTCGGAGAGACGCCTGCCGAGCTGCACACCACTGTTCAACACCAACAAACAACAACACTGTTTTTTTTTAGGGAGTCATTACTTTTTTTCCCAGCAGCGATTGTTCCTCCAAAACTGCTTATTTTAAGCCCAAACATGATCTGTTCCTCACAATGACCAAGTCTGGCAAAGATGTGCCGCAGCACCCCCTGTTGACAAGGGGTGGAACAACATCCTCTGGAAGTAGTTAACTCACGGGATATCTAAACACTTCAGAGTCTGAACAGTGTGTGAGAACTACAGAAAATAAATTAAAAATAAATGTTTAAAATGTGCGAATCCTCCGATCTGATGTGACGTTGTTATCAAGTCAGGTCAAGGTGTGAGGGTCCAGGTCAGCTAGACTCGGGGAGAGATTTGCTGTAGCTAGAGCTAACCAATATCACAGAGAGGCTGAAAAGAAAGACCAGAAATTTGTCAGGACAGTTTTGGAGCTGCTGTTTCGATCCATAAAATTCCTGGGACACAAGAGACGTCCACTGCAGGGGAGTTATCCATCGGGCTGCAGTTTTATAGCAGCTAATGATGAGCGGATGATGCGCGAAAACTGGATATCCAGCACCATTCAAAATGAAGTTTTAGAAATTTGAGCACCTGCTGTGCAGGGACAAATTGTACCTGAGGCAAAGGAGTGCACATTCTTTGGGCTAATGTCGTGTTCACACCAAACGTGATACAAATTTTTGCACCGCGGTACTCGTGGGGGTTTGAACACTAGAATATTATATCTTGACTCGCTTCATACATGTGAATAACTGACATCATGTGCGTGTGATCAAAAAACTTCCACCGGTTCGTCCTCGGTGTCATACATCCCAAGAGGATCTCAGTTCAGAATTTTCAACTCTCCAGAATAAGCGTATGACGCAAAATCGTGCTCCTTGCTTAATTTGTGCTGCCTCATTTGCATGTTTCACCTGATGATTGGCGTCACGTCCATCTCGCCGTCTGGCAGGAAGTCTAATCGGGTCTTTACATTGAATTTACATGTAATTGACATTTTCACTGTGACTCCTGTGTGGCTACGTGCACATACATACTCACACGTGCACATATACTGTGCAGCACCCCTCAACGAGAAGATGCTCTCACGTGCGTGTCATCAAATACTTTTTGGTAAGTAGTAAATGGACCTGCACTTGTATAGCACCTTTCTAGTCTACCTACTACTCAAAGCACTTTAAAAACTACGAGTCACACTCACCCAGTCACACATACATTCAGGCTACCGTGCAAGGCGTCACCTGCTACTTAGTTTTTAACACACTCACACAACGATGGAACAGCCAGCAGGAGCAATTGGGATTCACTGTCTTGCTAACGCCGATCTTCTGATTGGTGGACGACCTGCTCTGCCCTCTGAGCCGCAGCCGCCTAAATATAACCACACGTTAACCACAGCTGAAACCATAAGTTTCTATAAGGTACAAATATAACGCTGCATGGTTCGCATGGCAACATGTTTTGTGGCGACTGGAAGCTTCAGCAGTTCAGAGAAATTAAAAAAATGAATCTCACACTTGATGAAAACGTGGTTCTGTTTCTATAAATATAATTAGTCACTGCATGTTGAAATGTCTCCGCGCCTGCCGGTGGACAGAGGGAACGCTGGGCTCTGACGCTGAACTGAACGAGCTGTCAGGAACGCAGCCGATCTGACAGCGAATCCACACACAGTAATTACACGTGGGCGCACAGCACAGCCCATCACTCCTGACACATAACAAACATCCTGCACACGTCTACAGCAGTCATGTTACACACACACATTTAACATCATCATCATCATCATCATCATCATCATCATCATTCATCATCATCATTCAGCATTAGAAACGTTAATTAAATGTTGTTGCTCCCAGCCGAGCTCAGGTCTCTGCTGGGGGAGTTAAACGACCCCCCCACAGCTCCCCTGTAATTCAGACTCTGGTTTTAATAATCTGATTAAAGAGATGTGTGTGTGGTGGACGTTTCTAGTCTGAGCTGCTGCAGACGTTTGACAGAAAGCAGCTAAAGACTCGGCTGAAGAGTCGACATCATGTCAACACGAAAACATCCACACGTCCTGATCTCAGTCCTGCTCCTCAGAGGACCGACCCTTTACATGTAAATGAACCCATGATCTGTCCTCTAGCGCCCCCTCAGGACAAACTCCACATCTTTAGCTCTACTGGTACGACTCTAAAGTCCTTTTCACGCTGAGATGGCGCTATAGAGCCGCTATGAAGTCCCGTCTTCACACCATGTTCGTATTTATACACTGAACCAAGCGTCGCTCCTGTGTGTGATTTCAGACAGCATGATGTCATCGAGGAAATAAAACAGGTGTGACGTGTAACACAACAGCGTCAGCCTCTAGTGTGACATATAACACACGTGTCAGCAGCTCTTTATAAACAATAACAATGACATCACATGTCAATAACAATCATTTAGCGTCCCTGTTATATGGCCGCTGATCTCGTCCTCTGCTCGGAGGGTAAGGAGCTCCTGGACCTCGTTGTTTTCACTGTTTGTGGACATTTTCTGTTCTTCATCTTTGAGTTAGCTGCTAACTGCTAGCAGCTCCTTTTTAAATCTCCTGGTGGTGGGTCGCACACAGAACACGCCATTAAAATGTCACACCCGTCCCATCCATGGTCCCTTTTTACTGACACTGTTTAGGTGCTGTTCCGTAATTGTACCTTTGACAAAGAACGGCGAGGCGACATAACAGCGTGATATTCCAGCTATAAACAGGCAGTGTAAAAGGAGCTTGAAGGGGAACACTTTCTACATTAACATTTCCATGTCCGAGGAAAGTTCAATCAATATTTGTGAACATGAGCTGCTCTCTCTCAAAGCCAGAAACCAGAGGAGGAAGTCTCAAACTTGTGATGTCATTAAGTCTGGAGATGCTCAGTCTGTTTCCATGACGACAGAGAAAAGTGATTTATTGTGTCAGACTTTTAAAACCCGTGTGAACATGTTAGTGTGAGTGAGATGGTCCTAAAGTGAATGAGTCCCAGTGGGACTAACACACCCAGATCATGTGACTCCTGCATGTATACAGTCAGTCAGACCCAAACTGGCCGAGGCGCTCTGAGCATGCTCCACAGTTTCCGCCCCGGGCTTTGACCCGGAAGTCCAATAGCATTAAATGTGTAAGAGAAGAAGAAGCCGGTAACAACATGGAGAAATCTACATCCAGAGCCGTGACTTTTTGGACGGACCAAATGTACAGAGCTGTAAAGTTGTCCACCATGGTACCAGTTAGCTGCTAGCTAACCGTAGCTAACTTGTTTGTCCATTGTTTGGTCTGTGACGTAATAGGTCAACAGGAAAAAGGTCCAATACTAACAAGCTGAAAGGGGGCATATCTCCACCTATCAGAGAGGAGTCGCACATACTGAGGCCTCCCGTGCTTGTAGACTGGGACAACCAACATTTCCTCCTGGAGACTGAGCTGCTGAACGATGAAGAGATTATTCATCGACGACGTCTCTCAGCTGAATGTGAATGTTAAACTCATTAAGCGGCTCAGGTGGATGATTTGATTGGCTGACGGTGTCTGGCTCGCGTGACCGAAGCAGGAAGTAACAGATTGACCCATAAATCCTGTTTCCTGTCGCCGTCACCTTCACCGAGGAGACATTAACAGCGGTTGGGGACGGGTCAGTGACTGTGAAGGAGAAGGGGGAGGAGATACTGAGGGACAGATGAGAGGGAGAAAGAGAAGTTTGGAGCGCAGATGTAGAGACGTCATGATGTCACAGACACTGAGTGTAGTTCAGTCTGAGTCATTAAATTAAAGGGTCATTCTGCTGATTTTTCACATCAAGGTCTCTTTCCTCAACAGTTCGTCTCCCTCCGTCTGTGAAAATAGGGATGGAGTTTGAACGACATGGCTGATTAAACAGGCAGCGAGGCTTCAATAAAATACACTGTCCAGGTGCATCATGGGAAATGTAGGATCCAGCGTTTTTGGACTCAGAGTCAGAATATCTCCACCTCTGCTGCTTTTTAGGCTTTAAAAGAAATGAACAGAAAAAACACCACAACATGCAGGAACTCCTCAAACTTCAGCCTTAAATGTCACGTTTTTACCTCAGTTTATGTTTAAAATCAATAATTCATCGTTGATCAGGCGGGGCGGAGGTCTGATGTAACACTGGTGTAAATGTAAACACATGTTGTTGTTTGTTGGTCTGAACAAACAGCTGATGTTGTTTCTGTCTCAGCTGTGAAGTGATTGCTCTTTGTAGAGTGAGTTCAGCCCACACCGCTCATTTCAACGCATTTATCAAATATGAAAGACAGCTGAGAAAACAGTTGGATGTAAAGAGGCTTTTATTTTGACATATTTTCAGCAGACCAGACTTTAAGACAGCAAATAAGCTGCTTTTGTCTGCTTCTCTTGGTGAAGTGTCTTCTCTCTACAAACAGACTCTTTAATGTGTGTTTTATAACAGATGGAGTTAAGACGAGGAAATCGTCAGCCAATCACTGATGCTTTCATTCAGGCAGTCTAATCAGACTGCAGATATGATCTCTAACAGGACAATAGCTCATAATAAAACTCATGCTGCCTTTTGATGGAGAACAGCTGATAATGATTCTCTTTGATGGAGTTCAGTTCATAATTTCCGTCCTGATCAGATGAGGAACAATCTGTGAGTGATGTGGAGGGAAACAGATGCATTGTCACCTCCTTCTTTTATTAAAACCCTCGACAGTTTTAAAGCTCTCTGGCTCCGCTGACGATGAATGAAATTAAAATGTTCAGTCTGAAGGAGTCAGCGTTTCTCTGTCTGTCATCAGGTTAAAGTGCTGATGTTTCCTTTAATATTCGGTGACCCTGAATGCCTCCTAACAGCATCACTTCCTGTCTGCTGACAGTAAACACTGAGCCCTCAGAGAAACACTCGTGTGTTGTCATACTCGTTCTACCATCCTCTTCAGTTTGCCAGAAAAGATTCAGTTTGTCCCAGTATGCAGTACGCAGACAGCACCAGAGGGTCTGACTGCTTCTCTGTCTGTTCTGACCCACAATCCTCAGAGCAACAGAAAATACATCACATCTGCTGAGTCACAGACAGATGACGGCTTATTGACAGAAACCAAAATGAACGGCAGTTATAACTATGTAAATCACACAGTAACAACAGCAGAGCTCTCCAGAGGTCTGGACTACGAAGACAGTTGAACTTATCCAGGATATCCTTGTGTTATCGTGTTTGACTAACCCGTCACATCGGCTGTCTGATAACCGCTACTACAAAGCTGGTTATCAACTTGTTCAGTCGACTCTTGGTTATCTTATCCAGCCACGAGCACATTCATGTGAAAGAGGCGGGGTTGTTTATCACGACTGACATCATCAGAACCATGAATGAAGGAGGCTGCTTCAAATGATTTGAGATGAAACGCTGCTGAAAGTGTCTGCGACAATGAGAGAGTAAAATGTCAAAGGCGTGGGATGTAAACACTCTGTCATCTTCCAACGGAAAATGTAGAAACATTGAAAATAATATCCTAAAATTCACTGTCGGCCAGAACTTAAATTCCGTGCAGGTGTCAGCAGACTCGTCAGCCAAAACATAAAAACCACTGACAGATGTTGTGAACAGTACTGACCGTCTCCATGCTCTGCTGGAAGACCTTTGGTCCTGGCATTCATGTGGATGCCACTTGAAGCACTTTACTCATCCAAACACCACTGCAAACCAAGTCCGATCCAAAAAGGCCCCACAGTGGTCGGGGGTACCTCTGGGGTACCAGCACGTCTCATGAATACTCAATCAGATTGGGATCTGGGGAATTTCGAGGCCAAGTTGATGCGTTGAGCTCTCTGTCATGTTCTTCGGGCCGTTCCTGAGCAGTGAGGCATGGTGCATTGCTCTGCCATCAAGGTGCAATGTTGCCCTTTGTTAGGGGGGTGTACTCGGTCCACAGCGGTGTGTCAAGTGGTATCCACATGAATGCCAGGAGCCAAAAGTTTCACAGCAGAACACAGTATATAACAAGATGATCAATGTTATTGACTTCACCTGTCAGTGGTCTGAATGTTGTGGCTGATCGATGTATGTCATGCACAGTTTAAACCCTAAGAAATATTTCTCCATTGTATTTATTGTAAAAACGTAACTGCATATTAGGTTCAAGTGTCCAGGGCACCACTGAAATCTAACAAGACACTGTCAGTCTGAAAACCGTCCCAGGCTGCAGTGTTCATGTACATATTTAAAAAATATTTGTAGTGGGCGGTTGTTCGATGTGATATTCAGCTGAAAGAAGGAAAGAGCTGCAGAAACTCAAACAGCTTCGGATAAATCCGAGTCCTGCCCTCGCTGCCCCAGCAGCACTAATGATGGAGTCTCAATAAGAAAACAGAATGAGACTCTGAGACAAAACCTTCATCTCCGTCCTCTCTGATCTCCGTCCTGGAGCTCCACAGATGGCTCCATTTAGAGCCTTGAATCAAACGAGCCAGCTTCACTCGGCTCCTCTGTGGTGGTTTGAAGTGTCCCCGTGGTGGATTCGTACCATATGTCCTCATGTAGCAGATGTCCTCTGTGCCAGACTGCAGGTATCGTCCCCCTCACCGTCTCCTCCTTCTTGTCCGTCGGCTCACTTCAGGGGAGCGTTGTTGGTTTTCTGCTCCATTACCCGGCAGGTGTCTTGACGTTGTCGTCGTCGTTGTTGTTGTTGTGATGCAGACTTGATAAATATAATATCTCCCTCAGCTGAGCAGTGTTTAGATTACAGTGATAACGTTTAGTGACTCACTGGCAGAGGAAGTCTTTGTCTCGTCACATCGCTGCTCCGGCTGCAGGAACTCTGACTGATCAAATCACTCAGCAAGTAAAAAGGTCAGACTGTGTGACATCAGCCCAGTCACGGTCCGACCCAGCAGACGTGAGACGCTGAGGACGAACAGGACACATCGGGGACGCCTCACAACTGAATAAGTCTTCACCATCTCTCCTTTTGCTCCCAAACTGTTTGTCTTTTTGAATGAATGAATCAGTTTCGGTTACACACATCTTGAGAAACAAAAATTATTTCACACAAATTTTTTCGCCGTCAGTAGGCTGAGAGGATAACAAAGAATATCAGCAAATACTAGAGAAAGAAAATCAATAAATAAATACATTATACTCTAAATTATAATCATTAGTTATTTTACATTTTAGGCTTCTTTGAAACCCAACAGAGAGCAGCACAGCTTTAAATCAGCATCAAGTTCATTCTGTAGTTTGACTCCTAAAACTGAAACACATCTGTATTTCACAGTGATTCTTAATTTACATGACTCATAAATAAACTCTCAAAGGATAAGTTCCTTCTCTTGGATACAGACAGGAAGGTTTCTGTTCACAGCTCAGAAATGTATTTCCAATGATTTTAAAAACACAGTGTCTGGGAATTTTGCGGTGTAGGATCCTATGGACAGTTGATTAATAGAATTATGATTATTGGGAGCCAGAATAGAAGGAGTCATGGCTCAAAACCAGCCGCCACTGCCCGTCAACAAAAACAAAGACAACTATGGTTAAATGTGATCAGACCAAAGGACTGGACGGAGGCCATCATCAAAAATGCTCACATGTGCAGCGCACACTTCATATCAGGTTAGGGACAAAGTATTTCCTGTTGTAGGGATGAAGAACGTTATGTGTATTAAGGGTTATCATGTCCACCTCATCAGAAACTGGGGAGCTATTAAGAGGAAGATTGGATTTCTCTGGAACGCTAACTTTTTAGCACATTAGCTAACGTTAGCTTCCATAGCAAAACAAACTGGAGGAAAGCGTTCAAATGGGCGGCGGCTGGTTTTAAAGCACGTCACCTGTTTCAACAGCCAATCAGCTTGTAGTGAAGTCCGCTGGTCAAGTCAAAATGGCCGCAGACGGTGTGTTGGCTTGCTGCAGCAGGTGCTCCGTCCCCACCCAGCCCTCTGTTTCCGTCCTCACGGTGTGCCGGTGTCGGACGGTGGGTCGCTGCTGCTGCTGGCTGTATGTGCTTATGCCCCGCCCACACACACACATTCTCACTGACTGATGAATTGGCGCTGGTTATTGATATTATTGTGGCGTATTGATTATGAATACAGTCCATCTGATGCTGGTTTGGTTTCATCACTGTAGCCAGTATCTCACTATCACTATCCTCATTCAGATTTTAAGAAGCTACAAATTATATTCAGCCACAAAATAAGTCTGAAAAGCTGCAAATCAGAACGGAAGCACAGAGAGTTGTTGACTAGAGATGATACGCCGTCTCATGGTGAGGTCACTTCCTGTCAACGTTACAGAAGGACAGAGAGTTGTTGACTAGAGATGATACGCCGTCTCATGGTGAGGTCACTTCCTGTCAACCGCCAGATTTGTACAACGTTACAGAATGGAGCGTTGACAGTAGTTGTTTGTTTCAACTCGTCTCGTTGTCAATCTTTGGTCTGAACTGGGTATAACAGTAACCATCGCTGTAAGTGCACCATGCTAACCAAGCTAGCAGCCAGCAGTAGGGTTAGCCTTACCCTCTCGTCCAAATATGGCTCTACCTCTGGCTCCAAAAAAATCCAGTATGGCGACGGCCAGATATGAAATTCAAGGCTTCAAAACAGGAGTCCACAAACCATAGGGTGACATCACAGGACCTGCGTCCATTATTTTACACAGTCTGTGGTTCAAAACAACAACAGCAGCTCCTACAGAGCGAAGAACACAAGGTGTTCCTCGACAGAACAATGTTTTCACTCTTCCACTGACTGGCTTCATCGAGAGTTTAACCTACCACCTGGCTCCACTTGATTTGATTGGTTGACAGATGGTAACAGACAGATGGTTCATCCAATCACTTGCCAACTTTCTTATTTTAATATCTGTGCTTTAACAAACTGGTTCCAGCGAGGCCTCTCAGACGGTCAGTGTAACAACCCTTCTGTTGTGTCAGGTTAGCAGGATGTGCCGTCACAGTGAACATCCTGTAAAGTCCGGGTAAAGAAAAAACAAATATGTGTAATGAGTTTGTCACAGCACTGGAGAATGTGTTGTTGAGCAGCCAGCATAATCTGAGTGATTAAAAAGGCAGAATTCTTTGCACTGAGGCGCTGGGGGCGTGTCCGCTCAATGTACTGAAGCCACGCCCACTCACAGGAACACTGCAGCCTCTTTCAACTGTAGCTACGATGGACGCTCCATCTTGTATTGGACAGTCAGACATGTTTGAGTCACCAGAGCCAGAGGACGCTGACCGGCCCCAAAATCTGCCTCCTTCTTTTTCATCTGCAGCTGAATGGTCATCTTTATTTTTCAAACAGCAAATCTCAGCAGCTGTAGTTTTTATATGATGTAGGGGCGGGGCTAAGGGTGGCTCCATTTAGGAGGCCCCGCCCAAAACATCCAGGAGAGAGAAATGGTGACACAGTTCAGTCCTGTATGTTTCCCACGTGTCTCTTCATGTTTTCAACAAGTGTTTCTTCTATCGTGTATCACGTGTACATGTGAATCTCAGATTTAACTTTACCCTGGCTTTAAAAACGTCTCAACCTCCACAGAGTTGAGGAGTGGCTGTCAGAGTGAGTCAGGAAGCAACACAGGTGAATCTGTGTGTGTTTGTGGCTCTGCTGCTGCTGCAGTCGAGTTACTGCAGCTCCCAGTGAGCCTGTGCTGCAGAGCTGCTGCTGCTGCAGCTCTGTGACTGATGGTCTGCTCTCACAGGACTCTGACCGTAATGAAACACTGAGCGGACATGTGTTTGCACTGTGTGTGTGTGTGTGTGTGTGTGTGTGTGTGTGTGTGTGTGTGTGTGGGCTCAGGTGGTGAAGCTCTGCATTAATAATAAACTCCATCAGTTCCTCACTGAAGACGAAATGTGTTTTTGTTGTTTCCTCTCTCTTTTTGTGTCGCAGCCAAAACTGAACTGATGTCTCTTCCCTCTGTCTCTCTGTCTCTGTCTCTGTCTGTCTCTCTGTCTCTGTCTGTAGAAATGAGGATGCTATAAACCAGATGGCCGTCCCCCCCTTCTCGTCTCCCCCTCCTCCCCCTGTCCTCAGCCCTGTCAGCCCTGAGGTAACTACACACCTTGACATACTTCAACACAGACTGCCGTCCGCATACTTTTGTCTCTTTGTGACACCAGGGAAACACGAGAAACATTAAAGTGCAGACTGACCTGCTGTCGGCCACCAGATTGTCAGATTGTCAGATTGTAGCGTCAGAGTGATAATGAGTCGTCATACTGTCGGTTTGTCGGCGATATCAGTTAGTGATTTTCGCAAAAATGCACCTGATACTCCACCAGGTGGTGTCACTTTATAACAGCATCAGTTTGAAACGCAGCAGGTGTGTTACCTGAGTGCGGTCTTTCATCCTGACCAGAGGGCTCGGAGCGGGAGAGGAAGTATTTCTAGCTCCACCTTTTAGCACCAGATCTGTGTGCTAGGTACCCCAACAGAGGGGGGACCAAACATGGGGACGCTAAGGAATGCTGCTATTGGTACCATCCACAACTTTTCACTGTGGGAACAGAAACAATGCCAAACTGAACTGATCACACCGGACTGCTTGGTGGAAAAGGGGCTTTAGTTACACAGGTACAGAGCTGGAGTTAGGACGTGGTTAGCGTAGCTTAGCTTGAAGACAGAAAGCAAGGGGAAGCAGCTCGCCCGGTGCTGTCCAATAATCCACCTACCAAACACCTCTGGAGCTCCACCATTAACATCACATATCTCATTTGTTTAATCTGGACACACACAGACACGTAAAATCTCAGTCTGTAGTCTCCAGTCGATCCTTTGTCTCTTTTTAAAGCAGTTTCTACCTGTTGGTGTGAGAGATTATCCATCAGCCTCAAACACACTCAGTCAGGAGACGTTCACTGACACTGTAGAGAAACAGGAACAACGATGACGGTAAAAAGAAAACATGAGAGTGAAATTAAATGTCAGTCTGGATCAGAGACTGACCTGTGGATATTCTCTTCTTCTTCTTCTTCTTCTCCTCTGTCAGTCTGTCTGTCCAGCTCCTCTTGGTGTCTCCGTCCCCTCAGACGGACCCCGCCCCCCCAACAGCCTGACGCTCCACCCGTCATCGGACGCACCGGTCAGTCTACGTCATCTCAGATATAATCAGTTCCTAATGTGAATATTTAGATGGATCCTGCTGGTTTGGGTGACCTCATTTGTTCCCCCCCAAAAACCCACCAGAGTTCAGATCTGAACTCGTTGCACCACAGAGTGTGGGTTGTTGTACAGGTGAAGCTGCAGAGGGATAAATCAGTGCTTTCATTCTGCTCTGTGTTGATTTTTTGGGAGCGTAAACTGATCTGTGGTCTGTCGAACAGGACGAGACGAGTGATGAAGCCGAGCAGAACAACAGGAACAGGAACAGAAGCAGCAACAGTAACAGTAACAGCGCCACCAAGAGTCTGAGGGAGAGCGACGCCTCCAAGAAGGTACAGATCTCACTCACACAGTCACGCACTGTGGAGCGAGTATTCAGACCTCTGGGCCCGGGGGGGGGGGGGGGGGGGCTCCGTGCCAGGGGCCGTAATCACAGACATTCCCATACCCTTTTTCCGTTGTCACTCTTGGCCGCGCAGAGTCACACCATGCTGCGCCGATTTGTGTTTCCATTATCAGTGTAGATGCACCATGCCAAAAGCCGGGAGAGAGTTGCTGCCTGAAGCGATGGAGTTTAGACCCTAGTGGTGGTGTGTCTGTGTCACTCTGCAGTTACACCTCCAAAACACTAGTCGACAGCAGAGGTTCTGTGAAGTGCTGTAAAGTTTTGTTGATTCAAAATGCACATTAAACACACATTAAATACACATTAAACACACATTAAACACACATTAAACACACAGTAAACATGGCTTCATAGAGACAGTTTCAAACACCAATCAGCTTCACTATAACTGGCAGCATTCACAGACAAACACTTGTCTTTATCTGGACACATTTTCCCCACAAATACAACATGCTAACGTTATTAGCACAAGCCTATGGCATTTTACATTGTATAAATGAGCCTAGCAGCTAGCAGAGATTTCCTCTGCTCATATTTCAGCCAGGATAAATCACACACAGTGTGTGGAGGCTTTATTGTCTTCACAGTTTATTGTTTCTTATCTGTGAAATTAAAGTCAATCAAAGTTTAGTTTCCACTGAGGGAAATGGTTTCAGCTCACAGAGACAGACAGGAGGTCTGTGAAGCTTTCTACTTCCTGGTCCATCTGCGTCCCAACCCTCAGCTATGGTCATGAGCTCTGGGTAGTGACTGAAAGAATGAGGTCACAGATACAAGCGTCTGAAATGAGTTTCCTCTGTAGGGTGTCTGGGCTCAGCCTTAGAGATAGGGGGAGGAGTCAGACATCTGGAGGGAGCTCGGAGTAGAGCCGCTGCTCCTTCATGTTGAGGTGGTTCAACATCTGATCAGGATCCTCCTGGTCCAGCTGGTAGGAGGCCCCGGGGCAGACCCAGAACACACTGGAGGGATTATAGATCTCATCTGGTCTGGGAACACCTCGGGGTCCTCCAGGAGGAGCTGGAGAGTGTTGATGAGGAGAGGGACTGCTCAGCCTGCTGCCTCCGAGACCTGGCCCCGGACAAGAGGTTGAAAATGGACGGATCTAATCAGATATCTGAAATTGTATCAGACAGCCCTGGAGTCTGGTGGGTTTGGTGATGGTGATTTTGGAGCTGTTTCTGCTGAAACTCAAAGGATTTTACTCTTCAACAAAGAGCTCTGTCTCTGTGGGGATCCTTCTGTAATGCTGACACTGAGAATAACAATCTGAGCCTGTCAGTGACAAAAACAAACACTCCTAGTGGATGTACACTGACAGGGTCAGGTTGTCGCAAGTGCAAAATACTGATGTTTCCCTTTAACTAACTTCACTGAAGAACTTCATTTTTTCCCAGAAGTTTGTTGTAAAGTGTGTTTGAGTCGTTTTCTCCATTTGTTCTCTGCAGAGTTAAATTTGGTCATAAAATAATTAGATTAATCGTCAGGAAAAATCTGTCCTGTGTTCTCAGCTGGTGATAATGAACAGACTTGTGTGTGTGTATGTATGTGTGTGTGTGTGTGTGTGTGTGTGTCCTGCAGAGGCTGAAGGTTGCAGAGTCTCCAGAAAATGAGCTTCAGGCTCCGAAGGCGTCTCTGGAGCAGCAGGTAACAACCCAAACACTGAATTTAGATCATCAGACGAGTAATGTGAGTTCACAGTGGAGACCATGACACAGTCAGATTATAATACTCGCCATGATGCTTTTACCTGATCCCGCCGTCTGTGTTTGTCCCTGATTTTTCACGTCTCACATTAGTACGATCGTTTCCCTCCAAAAATAAAAACATTTGATGTTTCAGTGGTTTTCTTTTTCTGTCTTCAGTGTCAGAGTGTGTCCGTCTGTTCTCTGCTGACATTGATCCGTCTGCTGCTTCACTGAGCTGATCAATAACTTTAACCTGATCTGTGTGTGTGTGTGTGTGCGTGCGTGCGTGCGTGCGTGCGTGCGTGCGTGTGTGTGTGGGTGTGTGGGTGTGTGTGTGTGTCCAGTCCTGCAGGTCCTCCAGCAGCTCCAGTAAACAGATGGCAGCATCTCCTCCTCTGATCAGCCCCGACCTGCAGACCGCCAACAGAGGTACACGCTCACACACGCAGAGTATTTCTTTGCTGTGGTATTTGTACTGCTACTGAAGTAAAACATCAGAGGTCGACCGCTGAGACAGGAAGCTCAGCTGGGGGAATCTGGCGTGCTGGTTGCCATGGAAACCGACTCATTAACTCTTTTCATGTCTGCAGATGAACTGAAAGAAGAGTTTTTTTGGATCGACTGTGACGGTGAAGTAATGTCAGCGTCAGAGTCGATCCGAAAACTCCTGAGTTATCTGTCGGTAAGTAGGTCGATAGGTTGGTCAGCCATTCTGTCAGTCGGTTGGTAGGTAGGTAAGTAGATAGGTCAGTAGGTAGGTTGGTTGGTAAGTAGGTATGTCTGTTGGTAGGTTGGTATGTAGATCAGTAGGTTGGCTAGGTTGGTTGATAGGTAGGTAGGTCATTCCTGTCGATAAGTAGGTAGGTCAGTACCTACTTACCTACCTACCTACTAACCAAGCTACCTACCCACCAACCTGCCTACCTACTTACCTACTGAAGGAATGACCGACCTACCCACCTACAGACCAACCCACTGACTGACAACTCAAGAGTTTTTGGATGAAGTAACGTCAGTGTCAGAGTCTACCGGAAAACTCTTGAGTTCTAAGTAGGTAGGTCGATCGGCAGGTAGGTAGATAGGTAAGTAGGTAGGTTGGTCAGTCGGTTGGTAGGTAGGTATGTAGATCAGTAGACTGGTAAGTGGGAAGGTCGGTTAGTAGGTAGGTAGGTAGGTTGGTAAGTAGGTAAGTAGATCGGTCTATAGGTAAGTAGGCACTGACCCACCTACCTACCGACAGAATGACCAACCTACCTACAAACCAACCAAACGACTGACTGATAACTCAAGAGTTTTTGGATCGACTCTGGCAGTGAAGTAACATCAGCAGCAGATAGGAGTCGGTTTTGTTGATCAATTTGTTGCCGTGACGACTAATTAATGTGAGCAGAAAGGACCCCTGGGGATGACGATGTCATTTTACAGATTAATCTACGCCAGGGGTTGGTAACCTTTTCAAAGTTGCCATGGTCATGGAAAACCTGGAAAACTCATGGAATTCCACAATGTTTATTTTCAGGCCTGGAAAAGTTGTGGAATTTATTTATTTTTTTAATGTAAACACGGTCTATGGTCTGATCTCAGGCGACTTTTTATGCCTCCATGCTGGTGATGATGAACTGATTAGATATTGGTCGTCAAAGGTCAAAGGTCAAGTCCAGACAGTCAGAGACACTGGACTGGTGGGCGGAGTCATACCCACGGGGTGGGGATTCTAGTTTGATTTCGGAATCCATAGCTATCCTAGTTTTATTCGGTGTACAGGCTCTATGTTTCTGCAGTTGTGTCTGCTGATAAAAAAAATACTAAAAAATAACTCTCTTGCATTTCCATGTCGTTTTTTTTCTGTCAAAGCCTGAGGTGCACGTTAACGACCTCTGATTGACACAGACGTGTTTAAAGATGCTTCACTGTGAGATCCAGATAGATTCAGACTCGCTGTCTTTAATTTCCTGGTTTTAAAGCAGTGACACATCATGATATCCACGGGGGAACTTATAATGATGTCACTGAGGTCACAGAATCTTTCATTTACAGACACAACCAAGAACCAAGAACATGTCGCCTGAGGTCAGAGTTCAAGTCTAGACCTCAGTGGTGACAGACATCAAACTGGTCTCCGTTTAAAATATAAATACATACAGGTTCAGACAGTGTGCCTCTGCAGCTAACAACAGGAGAAAATATAATGTAAAGACAGAGAGGACACTAACCTTCCTCCTCCTCCTCCTCCTCCTCCTCCTCCTCAGACCCATCATGCTGTGCGGTGGTTCCTGGTCAGGAGATGCTGCTGGAGATCTGTAAAGGGCGATCAGGACTCGGACTCAGTATAGTGGGAGGAAGAGACACACAGCTGGTAACACACACGCACACACACACACACACACACACACACACAGTCATTGTTTTGTGCTTGTTAATAATCTGGTGAATTTAACTCCCTGGATTAAACCTGAGGTGACAGGTCTTGGTGTGATCCTTGATTCAGATCTAAGCTTCATGTCCCACATTAACAAGGTGACGACAACATCATTTATCCACCTCAGAAACATCTTTCAGGTGCGACCATTTCTAAACGAACCAGATGCAGAGAAATTGATTCACGCCTTTATTTCAAGCCACCTCGATGACTGTAACACACTTTTTACTGATTGAAAACTCTGCACCACCAGCCTCCGTCATGAGACGGTTAAAAGTCACTGATCTGAAGACCTTAGAGGTAGCCACTGCAGATGCTAGCACTGGTGTACTGCAGTGAGGAGTCTGGCTGCGGCGTTCTGCAGCAGCTGCAGGCGAGACAGAGACGACCGGTCGACACCCAGGTACAGAGAGTTGCCACAGTCAAGCCTCGAGGAGATAATGAGGAGGTTACAGTCTTCATGTCATCGTGACACAGGATGGACTTGAGTTCGTTGGTTGGAAATAACAGTAACAATGAAGGAACATGTGACCCAGTGTCACCCTGAGTCACCCAGTGTCACCCTGTGTCACCCAGTGTCACCCAGTGTCACCCTGTGTCACCCAGTGTCACCCAGTGTCACCCTGAGTCACCCTGTGTCACCCAGTGTCACCCAGTGTCACCCTGAGTCACCCTGAGTCACCCTGTGTCACCCAGTGTCACCCTGAGTCACCCTGTGTCACGATGTCTCACTGATGTGTTTTTAACAACAACAGAGGAAGAAGAGACATCAGGCTGGAGATACACAGGACCAGTTGGGAGATCCATGTCGTGCTGGGTTGAGTCTGAACATTAGAAGATGAATATCTTACCAGAGTAAGACTTTTAGATTTCTGTCTGTTTCTCTGTGTCTCCCCATCAGGACGCCATCGTGATCCATGAGGTTTATGAAGAAGGAGCTGCAGCCAGAGACGGACGTCTGTGGGCCGGAGACCAGATACTCGAGGTACGCAGTCCTGCAGTACTGACTGTAGTAGAGTCGTCTGTTCTGTACCTCCATTATTACTGTGAACTGTCACTGCGGATACTGTCAGTAGTAGTGTTGTTACTGTAGCTAATACTGTTAATAATACTATAGACCCTTTGACGTCACGATGACATCATGTTGTCACCTGGAGGTGAAGCTGCCTCTCCCCCACAGGGCTGTAGGCTACATAGGAGTCTTCAAATGTGGTCTTGTTGTGTTATTGGGAGCCAGAATAGAAGGAGTCATGGCTCAAAACCAGCCGCCACTGCCCGTCAACAAAAACAAAGACAACTATGGTTAAATGTGATCAGACCAAAGGACTGGACGGAGGCCATCATCAAAAATGCTCACATGTGCAGCGCACACTTCATATCAGGTTAGGGACAAAGTATTTCCTGTTGTAGGGATGAAGAACGTTATGTGTATTAAGGGTTATCATGTCCACCTCATCAGAAACTGGGGAGCTATTAAGAGGAAGATTGGATTTCTCTGGAACGCTAACTCTTTAGCACATTAGCTAACGTTAGCTTCCATAGCAAAACAAACAAGATTGGCTTCCTGTGACATCATCCATCCACTGAGTGAGAGCATACGGGTCGGCCAGTCTGGTCCCGTTGGTCAGTGTTTACTTCTTCCAGTAACACTGGCGGTCCCGGAGAGTGAGTGACCTGACATGGTGCGTTGGTAAATTCAGTCTGACGCTCTACACTAAAATGAGAGCCCTGTTGGTGGAAGAAACGGAGCCTTATATTTCTACATGAATGAACCAACGCTTAAGTTAATCACACATTCACTCCGCTCGGCGCTCTGCTGCTCCGTCTCCACAGACAGAGTGTCCAGAGTGCGCTCTGCCACTCTGAGAGTGCGCTGCTCTGGATAACCCAACGCTACATTCAGACAGCGCTCCCAATTTATCAACGCTCCAGTTTGTGTCAGAGTGCGCTCCTGAACGCACCACTCACATCATCTTCCTCCATCGTCTAAAACAAGACAACACAACTTGTTAGCTAGCGCTAGCTAATGTCTGTTGTTTTGCCTCCAGCTAAGCCCCGCCCATAAAAAAACATCATACTGTTTCCTAACAGTTAAAGGGTCTGTAATCTCTTTGCAAAACAGTACTGCAGTCAAACTTCTCTGTTCCTCAGTGCGTCTGCTGTTTTAATATTCAGTAGATGCTCAGCAGTAAATCGAAGCACCACAGGACTGTTGCTCATGTCCCCACTAATGTAACTGTTAGCACTGATAGTACTGATAATGCTCATGTTGCAGTATTTTGATAGATGGATGGTAAAACGATGAATTTCTGCTTTAAAATCAATAGATTAAATCACACACTAATCAGTGTCTCCCTCTGCTGGACCAACACTTATTTACTCAAGTACTGCACTTCATTACAGTTTGAAGGTTTTTGTACTTTACTTGAGTATTTCCATTTTATTGTTGTACTTTTTACTGCGCTGCATTCATCAGACAGCTTCAGGTACTTCACAGTTAATCAATAATAAATGATGTATTATTATAGATGAAACTATATTACAGTGAGCGCCACCTTTACCAGCTGCAACATGAAACTGATCAACACATTAATAACTATAAAACATTATTAGTGGTTTGAGCCCAAAGGACTGACACTCTACTGTTTTTGTGAGAGTCTTTTTTCTTCTTCAGAAATGTTTCCACAAAGTCCTGTGAGACTTAAAGTTTTCACCAATCCTGTGTGCATGCAGTGGCTTGTAACGGGAGTATTTCCGCTCTCCAGGTGAACGGGGTGGACCTTCGTGGGGCGTCACACGAGGAAGCCATCGCCGCCCTGCGTCAGACGCCGGCGAAGGTTCGTCTGACGGTGCTGAGGGACGAGGCTCAGTACAAAGACGAGGAGAACCTGGACATCTTTAAGGTGGAACTGCAGAAGAGGAGCGGCAGAGGGCTGGGACTCAGCATCGTCGGGAAGAGGTCCACCTTAAAAAACACACTCGCGCACACCTTCACGATACCATATGTTGGTTGTTAAAATCATTCACAAGTACATCATACTTTGGTACAGTTTTGAAGTACTTCACTACCTCCATCCTTCTTTATACTTCCACTCAGCAACAATTTGATTTTGTACAAAATGGGACATTTTGCATAACAAGTACATTTACTCTTTGAACTTTATGTTTTGATGTTCATACTTTAACTGTGTGTGTGTGTGTGTGTGTGTGTGTGTGTGTGTGTGTGTTAGGAGTGGCAGTGGTGTGTTTATCTCTGAGGTGGTGAGAGGGGGCGCCGCTGAGCTGGACGGTCGTCTGATGCAGGGAGATCAGATCCTGTCGGTCAATGGAGAGGACACGAGACACGCCTCCCAGGAAACTGTCGCCGCCATACTGAAGGTAAAACACATACATTTACAGCATGTTCTGGGGACGCAGCAAATGATACAGATGTTTTGTCACTGTTGTTGTTTATCTTGTTTTTGTTGTTATTTATTCCCCCTTTTGTGCCATGGAAACAAAAAAAGTCTTCATTATAAAAAGTAACTGAACTGTTTTAATGGACAGTGGACCGGCTCTTTAATTTGGAGTTTGTCCATCCAGTCTACATGTGCTTTGTGGACTTGGAGAAAGCTTATGACCGCGTCCTTCTGGGGCCTTGTGGGGGGTACTGCGGGAGTACAGGGTACCGGACTCGCTGCTACGAGACATCTGGTCCCTGTATGACCAAAGTGAGAGCTGTGTCCACATACTTGGGACAAAGTCAAACACGTTCTCAGTGGGTGTAATTCCTCCTCCAGAGTTGTCCCTTGTCTGTGATCCTGTTTGTGATATTATGGACAGGATCTTGAGGTGCAGCCGGGGGGAGGAAGGGGTCCGGTCTCTGCTCTTTGCAGATGATGTGGTTCTGTTGGCTTCATCACACCGTGACCTCCAGCATGACCTGGGACGGTTTGAGTGTGAAGTGGTCAGGATGAGAGTCAGCACCTCCAAAGCTGAGGCCATGGTTCTCTGCTGGAGAACGGTGGATTGTTCCCTCTGAGTTGGGAGATATGCTGACAGGCCGGTGGCAGTCAACAAGGAGACTATCGGCAGATAGCAATGTGCAGCCGATAAATCGGTGCATCTTGAATACATTCTGATAAACTGCACCTTTGTGGTGTTAACAGTGTGTTTGTACACAAACATGAAACTAAAGCAAGTGTGTAAGCTCTGTAATGTGTGTGTGTGTGTGTCCTGCAGTGTGCTCGGGGTCCGGTCCTGTTGGAACTCGGACGACTCAAAGCTGCTTCCTGGATCTCATGCAGACGCAACTCGCAAGGAAGCCAGGTGTGTGTGTGTGTGTGTGTGTGTGTGTGTGTGTGTGTGTGTGTGTGTGTTCTTGCACCATTGATCTATCTTTCTGAGAACCAGTTTGATTTTGTAGCTCCATGTCATTTGGTCCTCATCTCTGTAAGGAGCTGTTTGAGAGTTCAGATTCAGTTTTAAAGTCCAGTTCAGACCAAAGATTCATGACGAGATGAGTTGAAACAAACAGCTACTGTCAACACTCTGTTCTGTAACGCTGTAAAAGCTGCTGGTTGACAGGAAGTGACCTCACCATGAGACGGTGTATCATCTCTAGTCAACAACTCTCTGTGCTTCCGTTCTGATTTGCAGCTTTTCAGACTTATTTTGTGGCCGAATATAATTTGTAGCTTCTTAAAATCTGAATGAGGGTAGTGATAGTGAGATACTGGCTACAGTGATGAAACCAAACCAGCATCAGATGGACTGTATTCATAATCAATATGCCACAATAATATCAATAACCAGCCGCCGGCCATTTGACCAGCTGAGTGTCAGGTGACACCATCACCCAACTTGAGTCGTGAAATCAAGTGTGCTGAGTCATGGTCTTGTTTTCGTCGTGGAAAAAAGGTCGTTGCCGACACATTTTTTGTTTTAGTTTTTGTCAATGAAATTAACACTGAATAGATGTTGACAAAGTTTTCCTTAAGGACACAATTTACAGCTGAAACCAGGTAATAAATCACAATATATATATCACTATATATTTTATCGCAACACGTTTAACATCGCAGTAGTATTGTATCGTAATGAAAGTATCGTGATAAAATGTATCATGGAGCCCCTGGTGATTCCCACCTCTAAAAAATACAAGACATGCCAGAGTTTGGAAGAACTCTAATTTATCCTCTTAAAGATGAAACGTGCGCACACATGTTTGTATAATCAGATAATAAGACGCAGAGTATGACAAAAAAAACAAGCTGTTTATTTGTAAACAGACGACATCAACAAGTAAACAGAGCGTGTTTCTGTCTTTGTCTCAGATGAGTCATGTGAGCGGGAACAGCTCAGGTGTTGTGGCTCCGCCCCTCAAACACACCTCAACATCATGTGACCCCGTGACCTCGGACCTCCCGACCTCCACCGGCCCCGCGCCCCTCAACAACAACAACACCAAGTCCAGCAGTGACATCACTTCCTCTTCTAACAGCACAGGTTGAGTCAACTTCCTGCATGTGTGAGCTCATCAGGAGCTGTCGTATATGAAGAGCTCTGCACTTCCTGTTTGGATTAAAGAGGTTTTTAAAGTGGTTAAAAAAATCTGAAACTTTACTGAGGATCATTAAAGCCTGAATCTGTGCGTTAAAAAGACGTCAGTTACTCTGTGTGTGTGTGTGTGTGGTGGCAGCGCTGTTAGTCGTTAAAGGGTTGACTCCAGATGCGAGGTTAGTTAATGGGTTATTAAGGGTTTGTAATGGGTTAGTAGTTAATGGTGTTAAAGGGTTAAAAAAAGTATACCAGATTGAATTTTCAGGTCAGTTGAGGCCAGGTGAAGGTTCACAGGTATGGCTGGCTAAAGTTGTTTAAAGCAGTGGTTTCCAACTGGTGCAGCCACAGGGTCATCAGGTCAAGGTCCACAAAGTGTCATATTTTCAGCGTCAGACTTGCGTTTGGCCGTGTCGTTAAACTAGTCACTCACTCTGCAACAGGAAACAGCACTTCAGAATAAAAGCTCTGTGCCAGAAATGTACTTAACTTCAAAATAAAGTGTGTTATGTACAAAATTTGACACATTTGTGAGTCACTTGAGGTCCATTCAGAATGAACCTGTGACCCACTTTTGGACCGGGACCCACCAGTTGGGAACCACTGCCATAAGGTATTTTAATTTGGTTTAAAAAGTATAATTATTAGATTAATTTATCAGCCATTTTCTGTGTGTTTCAACAGGTCAGAAAAAATGTCAGTGTTTCTTTAAAGTGCTCAAAAAATCTTTCTGCATGTTTTTTCATGGCATTACAGACCATAATATGATATAACAGAATATGATGTAATGTGATGTTTATAGACACACTTCAGTTGTAATTTCTGGCTGATTAAATGTTATTTTTTCTCTTTTTCTGTGTGTGTGTGTGTGTGTGTGTGTGTGTGTGTGTGCAGGCGTCGATGCTGGCATCCGTACGGTGGAGATCACGAGGGTAAATGTAAACATTTATATGTAGCAGAGAACACACACACTGGGTCTCATTCATGAAACGTGAGCAGAACGACTTAGTGTCTAAACTGTTGGCAGAAGGAAATTCACGTGTGTTTTGGTGTTCATCAACATGTTAGTAGCTCTGATCTTTTCGTAGGTACGAACAAAATCCTCACCTGCTTCTGACAGTACCTCCCTCTAGGCCTTTGATTTACCTGTCCCTGTCACACCGCTAACACTAAAATATATATAAATATCTAGGCCAATAAAATATTTTTCCTCAATTGCACTTCATACAGGTCGACAGGATGCACCTGTCCATAGTAACTATCACCTCCATATATGGTGTCACTGGATATTCATGGGCGGGGCTGTATGCTAATTGCTGACTAGCAGGAGCACGCTGTCAGTTTATGTTTGATTGGCAGTCATGAACACACACACGTGCCTACGATTAAATCTGCATTTTCCACAGCGTTCATGAATCCAGTGTAGGTTTTTAGTACCGACATTTTTATGTGCAGATCTCACAGATTTACTGACACTTCATGAATGAGACCCAGTGTACCAAAATACACGTGGGACCTTGTGCAAAACTCAGTGTAAGAAACGAGACTTTTCATCACCTTTATACCTGAGAGGAGGAGTCATGATCTCAGGACTGACAACATGACGCAAACTCTCACACAGGAAGTATTTTGCAGGTTTAAAAACGCAAAGCGCTCCTTTTTTTATGTTGTACTCTGCCTTTTTTTTTTTTTTTTTTTTTAATTAAATGCCACTAGAAGAAAAAACGCTTACTGCACCTTTTCATTGTTGCCAGGCAACCCCTCATCACCTCTGTACACTAACCTTCCTGTGTAATCAATCTACAGTTTATGTATCCTCCAGTAATCAGTGTGTAGTTCCTGACATGTTTCAGCAGAGGGTACTGTCTGTAGCTCTGGTTGAGGGTGAGAGGCTGTCAGCAGATAAACAGAGATCTGTGTGGGTACATGAGACCCTAAAAAAGAGGCTGGATCACGGGGAGTACCACCAGTTGGTCCAGGAGCTTCTCCTCCATGATGGGGAGTACCACCAGTTGGTCCAGGAGCTTCTCCTCCATGATGGGGAGTACCACCAGTTGGTCCAGGAGCTTCTCCTCCATGATGGAGAGTACCACCAGTTGGTCCAGGAGCTTCTCCTCTATGATGGAGTTAAGAACCATTAAGGAGGAAGTTAGAAAATGAGGCCTCCTTTTCTCTGAGGCGTCCCCTGAAGACAGTCTTCACTATAACGTCTCCGTTTCCTTCCTCTGTCCCCCCTCAGGGTGTCAGCGACTCCCTCGGGGTGAGTATAGCCGGAGGGAAGGGCAGCCCTCTGGGTGACATCCCCATCTTCATCGCCATGATTCAGGCCAACGGAGTTGCTGCCAAGACGCACCGACTCAAGGTAGATTAAGGTCCTGTCTACACGTGTAGAGATATTTTTAATAAAACAGATATTTTCTTTTTTTGTGAGAGAGTCACTGCTTCAGGAGAGGGAGCTCAAGTATCTCTGGGTTTTGTTCGCGAGTGAGGGTAGAATGAAGTGTGAGATGGAACGGTGGTTTGGTGCAGCTTCTGCAGTGATGCAGGTGCTGCTCCGGACTGTGGTGGTGCAGAGGGAGCTGAGCCAGAGGGTGAAGCTTTCTACTTCCTGGTCCATCTGCGTCCCAACCCTCAGCTATGGTCATGAGCTCTGGGTAGTGACTGAAAGAATGAGATCACAGATACAAGCGTCTGAAATGAGTTTCCTCTGTAGGGTGTCTGGGCTCAGCCTTAGAGATAGGGGGAGGAGTCAGACATCTGGAGGGAGCTCGGAGTAGAGCTGCTGCTCCTTCATGTTGAGGTGGTTCAACATCTGATCAGGATCCTCCTGGTCCAGCTGGTAGGAGGCCCCGGGGCAGACCCAGAACACACTGGAGGGATTATAGATCTCATCTGGTCTGGGAACACCTCGGGGTCCTCCAGGAGGAGCTGGAGAGTGTTGCTGGGGAGAGGGACGTCTGGAGGACTTTGCTAGGCCTGCTGCACCCGCGACCTGGCCCCGGATAGTGGATGAAAATGGATGGATGGATGTTTTCTTCTGCGTTTTGTCTCATGCAAACACAGTCATAGGTCACTAAAACGGAGATTTTTGAAAATGCGTTTAAAGGTGCAGATTATCAGACGTGTAAAACAGAACATTTGGGGAACGGTGACGTCATCCTCTCAGTTCTTGCATGTTATACTTGATTTGTGTAATGAACATTCTCCAGAAACAACAACAATGGTGGACTACCGGTTTGTTTATGTTTTGTCAGGACTGCTTGGTCTAAAGAATCCTTCGCACGTAATCTCAGTACTACTGCACCACTTCACAGACGAACAGAGGCGTCTGCTGCACCCAGTGTGATCTGGTCTGCCAGAAACAGTGGTTTTAGATCAGGTCTGCCGAGCCAACAGATGGTCGAACAATTTCCAGAGTGGGATTGTTGTCGATGAGGAGTGAAAGGAAAACTTTGTGCATCAAGAGCATCACTTGTACCACTGAGAGTTCCTTGGTTGTTATATTGACGGGGAATCAACAGTGATGAGATCTCTAGTTGACGTTGTGACGTTTTTGTGTTGCAGTGTGTACAGATATTCTAAAACAAAGGTCATGTGGTCAGAGGTGTTTTTAAAAAGAGTGAGAAAATATCTGTTTTTAAAATGTCTGTTCTCAAACTGTTATAATGATCCATCCTGTGTGGGATTACATGACACCTAATAACACCACGGATAAAATAAGAACGTGTGTGTGTGTGTGTGTGTGTGTGTTTGTGTGTGTGTGTTCAGGTAGGCGACAGGATCGTCAGTATTAACAGTCAGTCTGTGGACGGTCTGTCACACGGTGAGGTCGTCACCATGCTGAAGAACAGCTATGGAAACATCAGCCTGCAGGTAACACTGACGCTGCTGTGTGTGTGTGTGCGTGTGTGTGTGTGTGTGTGTGTGTGCGTGCGTGCGTGCGTGTGTGTGTGTTTTATCAGTGTGGTCCAGGAGGTTGACTGTTATGTGTGTGATAGCAGCAGCAGAACTAATGAAGCTTCAGCCTGCAGCACAGAGACTCTGATAACACAGAGTGAGTTTATATTTGGCTGTTTGTCCAAAGGCTGTCTGTCTGTCTGTCTGTCTGTTACACAGTCAGGTGTTTTACCTGGCTCTCTGCTTTACTTTGCTAACTTCTGTTTGTAAAGTCCAGTTCAGACCAAAGATTCATGACAAGATGAAACTGTTGCTGCTGCTGCTTGCTGTATGTGCTTATGCCCCGCCCACACACACACATTCTCACTGACTGATGAATTGGCGCTGGTTATTGATATTATTGTGGCGTATTGATTATGAATACAGTCCATCTGATGCTGGTTTGGTTTCATCACTGTAGCCAGTATCTCACTATCACTATCCTCATTCAGATTTTAAGAAGCTACAAATTATATTCAGCCACAAAATAAGTCTGAAAAGCTGCAAATCAGAACGGAAGGACAGAGAGTTGTTGACTAGAGATGATACGCCGTCTCATGGTGAGGTCACTTCCTGTCAACGTTACAGAAGGACAGAGAGTTGTTGACTAGAGATGATACGCCGTCTCGTGGCGAGGTCACTTCCTGTCAACGTTACAGAAGGACAGAGAGTTGTTGACTAGAGATGATACGCCGTCTCGTGGCGAGGTCACTTCCTGTCAACGTTACAGAAGCACAGAGAGTTGTTGACTAGAGATGATACGCCGTCTCGTGGCGAGGTCACTTCCTGTCAACGTTACAGAAGCACAGAGAGTTGTTGACTAGAGATGATACACCGTCTCGTGGCGAGGTCACTTCCTGTCAACGTTACAGAAGCACAGAGAGTTGTTGACTAGAGATGATACGCCGTCTCATGGCGAGGTCACTTCCTGTCAACGTTACAGAAGCACAGAGAGTTGTTGACTAGAGATGATACGCCGTCTCATGGCGAGGTCACTTCCTGTCAACGTTACAGAAGCACAGAGAGTTGTTGACTAGAGATGATACGCCGTCTCATGGCGAGGTCACTTCCTGTCAACGTTACAGAA
>JAGQAX010000006.1:1315714-1407277 GCA_019142605.1 Cephalopholis sonnerati | reverse complement strand
AGGGGTGACATCATATATTACTGTGTTAGCTCATGCTAACCATGCAGAGAGAAGAGCAGGAGAACCTCTCACAGGGACAGTCCTTCAGGACGGTCCTTTTTGCAATTTAATTGTGGAAAAAAAAAAACGCCCATAAACATCACAGCATGCGTCGCAATTTTTTCAGAAGAGCTGCCGTGAAATTAGACATTTCAGGCCGCGAGAATCCCAAACAGCCTGCAAACTCCTGGAGGGACGATAAATGGAACAGACAACTCTTTAACAATGAAATAATAGAACAAGAATATTAAAAATCTGCATGATTTCGAGTCGGAAGCTGTAGAAACTGAAAACAATGAGCCATAATAAACCTTTAACAAACAAAATGTTCCTTCATGATAGAAACACTTGGTTTTCTGTGTTTAATTTTTATACAAATATTTCCTGAAGTTTATCTTAATAATAATATCTTAATTTCTGTTTAATCAGAGAAATCTGATTTTTCAAGCACTGAGGAGGGACTTATGTTTTTTATTTTGGCCTAAAGGAGGGGCATACAAATTTAAATGGTTGTATTTTGTATTTTTTTTAACCACCAATTTTTAAAGAAAACATGTTTTCCAAACTCGCCAGCACAGGTTTGGAAGACATGTTTTCCTTAAGAATGACCATTTATCATCTCCAGAAACTGTAAGAACAGAAATTATCGTTGGATTTTCACCTTTTTATGACGAACGCTTCGGTCATACAAAAACAAAAAACAAAAAACCAAATCAGAGCTTAAAATACAGATATTTCATCAATCACTTTATTTACGTCTCATTTAAAATTTGACAGAAAAAAACAACAACTTTCTAACATCAAAGGGTAGGTTTCAAAATGTAATAACTCATTAATGGTGGAGGGAGGGTCGTGGATTTTCCCTCCCGTCACTCAGGGAGGGTCAAGGAAAAATATTTGGAGCTTTGAGGAGGATCAAAATTTAAAAACCAAACAAAAGAAAAAGAAACAAAGTCCAACCCGGCCACGCCCCTCCTCTGATAAATAAAGAACAGTCCCTTCATTAACATTAATTTCTCACACACACATTTTTCTTCCAGTCATGACTCACATACTGACACATAAAGCAAACATCATATACATGGTGAATACTCACGTGTCTCCATGGAGATGACTCTCAGGACTTGGTGGGCTTGGAGACCCCCTGTCGCCCCCGGCAACAGATACAGTGTCTTCCACATGATTGTTACCATGGAGAGAAAAACTACAAAAACGTGTCTCCATGGAGATTTAGGATAATTAAAGGCTTTTTAGAAGCAGGCGTGAAAAAAAGCAACAGACGGACGTTCAGTAAAACTTTTGTTCTCCAACGTCTGCGGGGTTTGGTTCGCGTAGCTTAGCGAAAAGACTGGAAGCAGGTGGAAACTGTTAGCCTAGCTCCCTCAGGAGAAAGATATCCACCTCTTCTTTCTCAGCCAACAAACACTGATCACACGTCTCAATTTAATCTTTTGATGCAGCCGCAGATCAAGACCTTTGACAGTTAATGACGCCTGCATTAAAAATAACCAACAGGTTTTATGATGATCGGACAGACACGCATTCATTTACAGTCAAGTCTGTGCCAGGCCACGCTCCTCTGTGGCAACACTGTCGCTCCCTGTCGGTCAGCTGCAGAAACATTTTGGGGATGTTTTGAGTTTGGTGATATTTGGACAAACTGTTGTCGATTTGTGGCTAAATTTTGCACCAGGTTGGTGCAGCTGTTTGAAACAGGTGGTGCAGCCTGGTGACTGGTTTCAAAATAATTTTACACATGTGGTTGAACACTAAAACATATCCTGCACGTTTTGTCATGTTTGGAGGAACTATATCTGATTTATAGTCTTTATGTTATGCCACACCACTTTGTTACATGTGTTGCGCCCCCTAATGGTCGATTTTAATGAAACTTTCAGGGTATATTTCAGGTACTTATGTGGACATTTCCTGCAAGTTTTGTGATGATTGGCTCAACAGTTCCAGAGTTAGGTCTGTTTGAGTGCTGAGCCACGCCCCCTCTAAAGTTCATTGGTCAGTATTTTCAAAACACAATGAGATATTGAGAAGCTTTTTCTAACTTTTGTTGAACTTGGTTTGGTGACAATCCGCAGAAAATTTCGCACAAACTGGACCTGCAGTTTAAGAGGAGACGTTAAAAATGTGTTTCTAAAAAAATCTAGTCAGGCAGAGCTCAACGATTCTTTGGCTTTTTGCAGAGCACAATGAGCCGGACATGTTTGACGAATTTCAGGTCAGTCTGATTTGCAGTATGAGGGGCGTGGCCTCCCCTAGATTAAACTTCACGGCCTTAGTTAGAGCGCCACCATCAGGCTGATTGGTGCCACATTTCTTGGGCAGCGTTTGCAGCTTTCAGTCATTAGTTAAAATTGTCGACGATGTACCATCTCACAGGAATTTGAGAAAACATTTCTGAAGAAATAAATAAATTCACACATAAACAAAAAGGTTTTCAGCCCTTCGAACTGAACTCCAAATTAGGGATAGCGATTTGATAAAATGCTAAATGGACTCCTTAGTTCAGACGGAGAACAAGAGGATTTACCAACGTGTCAGACTGTCGCTTTTAATCTTAAATTTTACAATGTGAAGGTAGTCGTGTGTTTGCAGAGTTTTGCTAACGTCTCGTCTGATACCGCAGTACGCTGTTCAGATATTTAGATGTGTAACTGAAGTATTTAGCAGCAGCTGTAGGCGTCAGAATGAAGAACAGATCCTGTACTTTATACATATCAATCAAGTGCAAAATACTTTATGTTCAGCCTTTTATTTTGTCATAATTACTGTCTTAATTTTTGGTACTTTTATTTGTAGATGAACTGTAATTTATTTTTTTGATTTTGCTGGAAATTAATGATGTATTTTGTTGTTGTTGTTGTTTTAAAGATGATGAGCAGCGATGTGTTTGTGCCACTGTCAGAAACCTCAATGGAAACCCTGCAGCTTTGGTTTGCCTTCACACAGCACTCAGTCAGAGTCGCTGCCAAAAACCAGCTGAGGTTGCACTTTATTTTACATCATTTCTTGATCATTTCGTCAGAAGCTTCCTGGACAGAAATCTGTCGTTTGGTACGATTTATAGACGAAACAGAGAGATCTTTTAGTCAGAGCACAATAGATGAATAATGAGTAGACAGCTTCTCTTTGAAGGAGATTCCTGTGGAAAAGTACGACTGCTTCAACTGCGAAAATAAAATTATCAGGACACAGAGTCTGAAAGTGGGAGGAATTATTTCATGTTCCAGAGGTAAAAGTCTCATTCCTTTTCCCCATAGATAATGTTACCTGTCTTTTTGACCTAAATTTGTTTCTGTTGAGTAAAACTGTCTCTGTTTAAAGTTTGCTGAATGAAGTGTGAGCAGCTCCTGTTTGCAGCGGATGTTTTAACAGCTGTCACTGGATTACTGTGATTCTGAAGGAAACTTACAAACTCTCAGGCAAGTCCTGCAGCCTGTTTTCACGATGTCTAAGTGGATTTATGGACGTTTATTCTGGATGGACATCAGAGATAATGAAATCCTCGGAAAGTGTAAGTCACACAGAATCTAAAAATGTGTGTTTCCTGTCTGTGTGTTCACATTTCACTGAAGTGTGACGAGGAGAGGGAGGTGAGTTTTGACTCTGTCTGTGGAGGCTTGGATCCTTGGCTTTTGTCTTTGTCCTGCTGAATGTCCACGTCTATCACAGACCATAATATCCTGACATTTCACCATGGTTACGATGTTCTGAACTGTTTAATATTTTATTGCCCATGTTAGTCCTGTCGTAATAATGTAGAAGCCTCTTTCTGCCAGTGTGAAGACAACAAAAGATCCTGTAGGTCATTACGAGAGACTTTCTTCAAATAATGACTCAGTATCACAAAATGATAGACTGCCTCAAATAAGGAGTCATATCTCAAAATAACAAGGACCTCTCAAACTGAGTTAGTCTGTCAGAATTTTAGATAATGTCATTATTTTGACAAGTTTGTCATTATTTTGAGATACTAAGTTATTATTGAGATAAATTAGTCATCACTCTGAGATAGTTTTTTCACAATTTTGCGATAGCTTATCATTTCTTTGAGACAGTAAGTCATTGTTCCAAGATACTAAGTCATTAATCTGAGACAGGGAGTCATTATTTATTTAATAGTTGGTATTGTGAAGAAGCTTCTTATTTTGTAATACTAAGCCTTCATTTTGTGAAAACTACATCATTCATTTGAGACTCTAAGTCATTAATCAGAGATACGAAGTCATTATAATATGATAGTCATTATTTAGAGATACTAAGTCTTCCTTTTTAATATGCTAAGCATTTTGAGGTACTAAGTCAATAATTAGAGATGCTAAGTCATTATTATGACTAAGTACGTTAATATTTTGAGATAAAGAGTAAATATTTTTGCAATAGTTGGTAATTTGAAAGTTTCTTATTTTGCAAAACTAAGTCATTATTTTGAGATATAAAGTTATTTTGAGAAACCAGGTCATTATATTGTAAAAGTTTCTCATTATTTTGCAAAACTAAGTCACTACTTTGAAATACTAAGTAATTAATCAGCAACACCTAACTAATGTATTAGACATACTAAGTCACTATTTTGAGATAGTAAGCTATTTTCTGAGATACCAAGTCATCATTTTGAGATACTGAGTAATTAATCCAAGATAATAAGTAGTTATTTTGAGATACTACGTCATTCTTTAAAGACAGTTTTTATTTGAGATACAAAGTCGTTATTTTCTGAAAGTCACTGCTTTGAGATAGTGAGTCATTTTGGGGGTTACTGAGTCATTATTTTGCAATGCATTGTCATCATTACAAGATACTAAGTCATTAATCAGAGTTACTAAGTCACTATTCTGAGAAAGTAAGCAATAGTAAGTCATTATTTTGAGATGCTAAGTCATAATTTTCAGAAAGTCAATGCTTTGACAGAGTTTGGGATACTGAGTCATTATTTTTGCAAAGCATTGCCATCCCCTCGAGATACTAAGTCACTTTTTTAAAGTCATTTTTGCAATAGTAGGTCATTTTTAGAGATGCTAACTCGTCATTTTGTGATACGAAGTCATTTTTGCGATGGTGTTTTGAAAGTATCTTATTTTGTAATACTAAGCTGTTATTTTGAGATACAAAGTTATTTTTAGAAACTAGGTCATTATCATGTAAAGGTTTCTAATTATTTTGCAATACTAAGTCATAACTTTGAGATAACTAACTCAATAATTAGAGATACTGAGTGATAAATTAGAGATAACTAACTCATTTATGAGACAAACTAAGATAGTCATTTTTTGTAGTACGCAATCATCACTTTAAAATACTACGTCATTAATTTGAGAAACTAAGTAACTATTTTGAGAAATCTTTTTTGAATTACTAAGTCATAATTTTTACGATACCAAGTCATCATTTTAAGAAAGTTTCTCGTTGCAGTGACTGACAGGATTATCTTGTTCTCATCACAGGACTAAGTTTTTATCTAACTTTTTTTCCTTCACTGGTAGAAATGGGCCTCCGTAGAATGAGGCTTTATGAAAAACAGGATTATTTCTTTTACACTTCAACAAATTTGTATTTATAACGTTCTTCCATAAACTAATTTTACGATCTACTCAGTGACAAAAATGTTTTTTGGGGTAAAAGTGATGCAGGATGGTGGAAGATGTGTTTTATGAACATGAACTCACTGTTGTTTCGGTGTTTCTTCACATTGTTTCGGTGTGACGAGCTGCAACGCTAAAATCCCTTTAAAGAGCTTCTGCACCTTCCCACAATCTGTCTTTTATTTTTTCTCCCTCTGTCAGTCCAAGTTTGGTCCATTTCTTAAAACTCTTTTTTGTTTGTCCTTTTAATGGCTCTCTGATGAGCTTCCTGTAGGTTTAGTTCAGACAGACCTAAAAATTAAAACTCAACAGAAGTATAAATGACGTTAGGGTCCTCAGTATTTGGCAGGTTCCTCTGCAGGTTTTAGAACCTTTCCGTCATATTTCACAAACTGAACTGGTGATTTAGAGTCATGGTCCAGCTGCTTCTAAATAAGGCCAATATCAATATTTGAGACTTTAAAAAAAAATCAGATAATCAACCAGTATTAAATGTTTAATTTAAGCACATGAAACAAACGTTTTGAATCATTTTTAAACACAGCATCTGTAGCTGTTCCAGAGCCTTCAATCACGTGAGATGCAGTTTTTGTTAATAAACAAAGATCCTTAAATGTGGCTCTTAAAGTCCAGGTAAAGCAAAATCAGTGATTCCTCTCTAAGCGCTTGTTGGAAACGTAAAAACACTGAACTGTGGAGGTAGACTGTGAAACAGCGTCCAGGATTTTTTGGCTGGGGCTTAAAGCCTGGAGACATCCTCAACACGACCCCTCTCCTTATGTATAAACACTACATTACAATCAGAGCTCACAGTATCAGAGTCATTTTGTTCGCAACCCGGCGAGTTTGCTCCGTCCCATGTCAGTCAGCGGCTCATTTTTCGGTTCAGGGTTTACATATGTTCATGTGCTACGAGCTCACATCTCCTTACGAGAGTCCGTCACTTTGCAGCAGCGGGATCTTACTGATACTACGGAGGCTGAGAGCGGTCGTGCTGCATTTTTTTTTTTTAGCCGTCATCTTAAGATTAGAAGTTAATTATTTTGACTGCAAATTTCATTTTCAGGTTTAGTTTATGTTGATTCTTGAGAAACAGAAAGCTGATATCTCAGGATAATGAAGTCATTTATCATGAGAACGCTGTCACAGAAGATCACCTCCAAACAACAGGAAATAAAAGTCGCTTCTCATGATACATTACCTCGTTATCTTGAGAAATCGGCTCTTTGTTTTCTTGAGAATCAACACGTTCTGACTGATCAGTCAGTGATACTGATCCAAAGAGGCTCTCTGTTGGCTCTGACGTGACTCTGGCAGCTGACGTTGAGAACGATCTTTCTGGCTGAGCTTGTTATTGATCGTCCGCTCTGTTAAACAATGTGCGTTTTATTAAAATGTAAAGAGAGCACGATCTGCGGCGCTGGAGTCTCTGTGAACTGTCATCAGTGTTTGTCTTCAGGTGTGTGTGTGTTGTGAGAGAGAAACCTGTACATGTGGTTACCTGCAGGTTTCTGATGGGGAGGCTCGCGAGGCGTCGCCACGATGAAGGCAACGCTCGACTGTCCTGCTGAAGTCACACAAACTGAGCCAACTGCTTTCTGTAAAATGAGACTTTACTCTCAGAGGGTTTAATCATTAATCACAGGTCATTCTGTCACTGCTCAGTAACGAGAGTCGACACAGCAGTTTGTTAGAAAAGATAACTTATTAATCAGCACAGAGATCACAGGACAGACGGCTGCTTTCCTCGTGTTTACCGCTCTGAAGCTCCAGAGGTGACTGAAAAACATCGAGCACGCTGACTGATGGATTTTTACCCTGGACTCTACTCTCTCACGAGTGACTGATGGAGACAACAGGTTTTTAATTTGTGTTAACAGGCTGTAATGAAACCGCTCGGGTCATGTTCACACCGCCGATGTACGTCTACTGAAAGTGTCGGTTTTTGTCACTGACAGGCTCAGATTGTTACTCTAATCCCGAGATCACACTGGACGCAGGAGCACAGAGAAGCACACCGATTTTCCGTGGGGCGCTGCACGCTTGCTTTCAGTAACCTGACTGGGCCGTTCACACTGGAGGCGGCTCATAATCTGCAATGACAGTTTCAGCATCTGGTCTATTTTTTTATCCACAAGCTGCGAGCAAATCTGCAACAAAAAAAATCAAACACTGAAAATGTAAACGACATAAAGTTGATATTAAACAGAATATAAATGACCTGATTCTTAGGTGCTTGGCAGCTGAGCCTGAGCCCAGCAGGGTAACACCACCCCTAGGTACCCTAGGTAACACCATTCCTCTCAAACCCCAGGATAAGCTTCAACAGCACACAGTGTTCATCCAGGAGGGAGAAAATCAAGTAACAGGCCTCTTGCCTCCTGATTCAGGCCTGCTACATGGAGCCAGGGACTGGGAAATGCGCTCTGACTTGGGCCAGCGTCTCACACTTCCACCTGAGAGAGCGGCAACCAACTTACGACCAGCCCTGATCCTCTAGTCGAAGTCCTGTCAGCGTATGTTCCTCATAGATCTAACTGTCCCTTTGGGAGGATGCCATGGAGGAGGCGTTTGAACGCGAGAGACTGCGTTGCGCTGACCTTGTAACTGAGGCGGCGACTAGAGGCCAGAAAGCTGAGGTGCGACCAATCGAGGTAGGCTGCAGAGTAGAGCGCGGCTCAGGCAGCATCTTCCTGACCGAACCAGACCTCAGTCTAAGACAGTTATAACTGGCTACAGGCTGCTGTTACTCACAGTCAAACACGCCACACACACACTCAATTGAAGCGGAGCCTGTGTTGCACTCAGGTGTTGTCACGTAAATAACAATTTCCAGCACTCTAATAGGTCATAGCACAACACAGCAGCATGTCAAGTGGGCCGAACCCGAGCAACATTTCTGATTTGTTATCCAAACCCGGCCCAACCCATCGGGTTCCACTGGGTTCCACTGGGTCCCGTTGGGCTCGGGTCGGGTATCCACACTCTGCTGCAGAGGCTTCATCACTAGATCCACCACTGGGCTCCTCAAGGAAATCAGGATTCATGGGCAGGCCCAGAGAAGAGTTGTCAAAGTCAGTGGCTATGGCTGAAGAGAAAGGATCCCGTCTAGGCCCCTAGGTGACCACGAACGAGCCAACACACACACCCAGGCCTGATCAGCCTGCAGTGGGCCTGCCTTTAAGGAGGGTGTCCTGTGATCAAGAGAGCTGAATCTCTCACTGACCGGCGCAGAGAAATGCACTTTTGGTGTGAACTGCCTGGCAGCTGCTGACAGGCAGCTGCACGGCAGTAACAAATCAGGGTGCTTCCATGTCCAGTGTGAACCCCGGGTAAGTGTCTGACAATATTATAGAAAGGATCCCTACAGAGACAGAGCTTCGTGTTGAAGACAAAGATCCAGAAACAGCCCTGAAATCACCGTCAGCAAACCCACCAGACTCCATCTAAATAAACAGTCATTTCAGTGTTTATAGAGGCAGCATGTTGTCACATCTAACTGGGTGAGTTAAGGGTTAATTTCAACCAAACCAGAGCTGGTGATTGTTGGAACAGTGGAAAGATGAACCAAGATGGTTTCTGTGAGTTGACTTAATGTCGCCACCACAGCGAGGCTGTTAAGTCATGTTGAGCATGATGATGTTCTGTCGTCTCATTTAGACTCTTGTTGGCACCCGTCTTTTTAAGACACATGAAAGCTTCTAAATTGATGTCAATTTATGTGGTAGAGCAACATGTGAAACTCTCTCCAGTTTAACCAGATATTTCTTCAGACATTGAACCAAAACCCACTGACTTCAAGACGAATGTACCAGGAGTGCTAACACGCTAACATGCTAACTCGTGTCCGGGTTTTAGGACTCATTCCTGCAGCACTCTTATTGTGCAAGTTGAATTTCTTTTAAACTTTAGAGAGAAATTCCCATAAACCTGTCAATGTTGTGATCTGGTTGAGGTTCTCCTGACCTAACCGAGAATCAGAAACTGAGGACAAACGTGATCAGTTGGGGCTCAGAAAAAAGTGAGCGAAGCAGTGGGACTACGCGGTACGGTCGGAAAATACGTATCTGTGACGTGTCAGATATTTTGTTGAGTTGCTTCTTCGCACAATGCTCTGAGTAATTTCAGTTGGGCTCTTACTGTGGAGGGTAAACAACAGGAAGGAGCATCGGCAAAGATTCTCAGTCATCCACGTCATGGTAATCTTAAGTGCTGCGTCATAGGCAACTGGATGTGCTTGAGTTTCTTAAAGATGTTTTACCTCTCATCCAAGAGGCTTCTTCAGCTCTGATGGATTTGTGCAGAGTCACAGGCTTTAGTTGCAGAGTTTAAAGTCTGCAACTCTGCACTGGTCCGTCAGAACTAAAGAAGCCTCTTGGATGAGAGGTGAATCGTCTTCGAGAAACTCCAGCACGTCCAGTTGCCTACGGCGCAGCACTTAACTTTACCAGGAAGGAGTGAAGCAGTAATGTGCTGCAGTGACAGCATGAAAGAATAACAAAGAGTGTTGCCGTCTTAGTTCACGCTGGTTTGGAGCGCAGAGCCTCCATGTTTACCGTGTTCACATCACTTTATTTCAGCTGTGAGCTGCACTTTACTGCAGCCAAGTTAGCTGTTAGCTGTTAGCTGTTAGCTGCCTTCCTCAGTCAGCTGTGACTGTGACTATTTACCAGCTGCAAAATACTCCAGAAAAACCACTCCAGCAGCCGTAGACGTGCACGAACGCAACAAGAAAATTTGTTCAAGCTGAGCACAGCCTTAGAAAAACAATCTGAGCCTGTCAGTGACAGAAACACTTTCAGTGGGCGCACATGGACGGAGCAAACATGACCTCAGTGGTTATTTTACAGCCTGTTTCACCGCTGCAGTGCTCTCCCTCAAATTTGGACCAGTTTAAGACTTCCACGTGGACACTCAGACGCAGAAACACGGGAGAACAAGGTCCTGGATGAAAATACAGAGGTTACCCTTTAAAGTGTGAGACACAGTAATAAATGATTAATAATCTGTATAATAATGTCACACTTTGTGCTAATGATTTGTAAGAAGATACAATAAAAACAGAAGATGGATGATATCTGATGTTCCTCACTGTAAGCTCCGCCCGCCAGGGACAACAGGTACATCAAAACAAAGACATAAAATTTCATCTGTAAATGTTTTTCTGTAAAAAATAACTGTGTGTGTGTTTTGTGTCTCCGTCCAGAGGTCGTGGTGATGACGACGTTCAAACAGCCAGCAGGATCAGAGCAGGGCGGTCACATGGCGGTGACTTTGTCTTCAGTGCTGTCGATCACCAGGTTGTCGTAAGCGTCCTTGTCTTCTTTGCTCCTGAGCGACAAACACACGCTTTGTTATGAAAAGCTGGTTACAGTCAGCGCTGGATGAATGTTCCTGCTGCATTAATGTGTCTGAGTCATTTTCCTGCTGTGGATGTTTCAGGCTGAGCTCATCTGAACATCTTAATATCCTGTTGTGTAGTTCAATCTGCAGCGACGCATCATATTCTATAGAATCATCATGTTTGTTCAGTGAGAACACGTCCCTCTAAAACATCAGACAAACAGCCTGTTCTCAACTTTGTGGCAACAACTTTTACAGCTGATCCGAGAGGCTTTTAAAGGAGAGACCAACAGAGAGAGCAATGATGTGAAGCTCTAAGCTGTTGTTGGTTTTACCTGACCATGTCCAGCCTCGTCTCGTAGGTGTTCCCGTTGGTCATGACGATTTCATTTTCTCTCACAGACTCCACGGTGGTCTTCCGCCTGCAGACAGATGCACTTTATCAGGATGGCAGTATTAAAAATATTTTAGTTTTGTCTGTAAAATATCAGGTCACGATTCCCCCTCAGCAAAAACAGTAAAGTGAAGTAAAGTAAAATAGTGTTTGCTCTGTGACTGTACAGACCTGGAGGGTCACACGGTGCTGATCCCGCAGGTCATGTGCGATCGACCACTAATCAATATTTGGAAAGATTTTTGAAGAAGCTTTAAAGTGTTAAATTTGAGAATGGAATGTGGCAGAAGGTGGTAGAGAGTCTAAGAGCCCCGTTTTAGCAGCTGGAGGCGGCTTTTTGTAACAGTTTCTAATGACAATAAAAATTCTTTGCTCGCTGTTTTTGTGTTGCGACGCGCCTCGGGTTTCTGCGCTCTCTGCACCTGCTGTTTTTGCCGGAGCGCTCTGAACTCCTCGAGTTGAAAAAACTTCAGCTCAGAGCAGAAAAGCGCCCCACGTCATCGCCACTTCTTTCCCCCATTGTCCGATCAGATGGTCTGAGAGGCGGGGCTTCTGTGGTGGTCAGGACAAGTTTACAGTTGGTAAACGATGGAGGAGAAACTGGGGAGCATTTCTTTCCTCAGTTTAAAGCTGTAGCTAACAATTAGTTTAATTAATAATATAACAGAAACGCACATTACTATCTCTCAGCGTCCAAGGTTCAAACGTCTTGTTTTGTCCGACCAACAGATTTTCAGTTTACTGAGACAGGAAACACAATATTTGTTTTTGTTTCAGTGCTATATTTTATGAGTGAAAATAATCTGACACCTCCTCCTCCCCAACTGACCTGCTGGACTCTTCACACCAGGCCTTCTTCACCAGGAAGGCGACGAAGGTGAGGAAGAGGAAGGCGACGACGGCGATGATGCCAGTGAGCCACTGAGGCAGCAGGCGCTCAGTCTGAGTCTGAGCTGCAACACACACACACACACACAGAGGTCAGAGGTCATCCAAACTCTGCTCTGTTTTATATGATTGTTTGTTTTAATAATTATTAACAAAAACTGGACTCTTTTAGCTGCTAAAATAAACCAGCCAACCTTTCACATGTCACGTCTCTGTGACCACAGTAATAATAATAAAAAAGTAAAAAGTACATTTCCCTCTGAGTTGTTGTGAAATACTCATTTAAAGTACCAGTACCTCAGATGTCAACTTGAGCACAACACTTGATTAAATGTTGGGTTTAACGAGGCAGAACTGTAACGTACACTCACTGGCCACTTTATTAGGTACACCTTGCTGGTACCAGGTTGGACCCTCTTTTTAATTCTTGGTGTCACAGATTCAACAAGGTGCTGGAAACATTCCTCAGAGATTTTGGTCCATATTGACATGATGACATCACACAGTTGATCCATGATGAGAATCTCCTGTTCCACCACATCCCAAAGGTGCTCTATTGGACTGAGATCTGGTGACTGTGGAGGCCATTGGAGTACAGTGAACTCATCGTCATGTTTGAGATGATCTGAGCTTTGTGACATGGTGCGTTATCCTGCAGGAAGTAGCCATCAGAAGATGGGTACACTGTGGTCATAAAGGGATGGACACGGTCAGCAACAATACTCAGGTAGGCTGTGGTGTTTAAACCATGCTCAGTTGGTACTAAGAAAATCTCCCCCACACCATGACACCAGCAGCAGCAGCCTGAAGCGTTGATACAAGGCAGGATGGATCCATGCTTCCAAATTCTGAGCCTACCATCTGAATGTGGTTTTTCCAATCTTGTATTGTCCAGTTTTGGTGAGCCTGTGTGAATTGTAGCCTCAGTTTCCTGTTGTTAGCTGACAGGAGTGGCACCTGGTGTGGTCTTCTGCTGCTGTAGCCCATCTGCTTCAAGGTTGGACGTGTTGTTGCTTCAGAGATGGTCTTCTGCACACCTTGGTTGGAACCAGTGCTTATTTGACTTCCTGTTGCCTTTCTATCATCTTGAACCAGTCTGGCCATTCTCCTCTGACCTCTGACCTCTGGCATCAACACTGGATATTGTCTCTTTTTGGGACCATCCTCTGTAAACCCTAGAGATGGTTGTGCTGAAAATCCCAGTAAATACTCAGACCAGCCCGTCTGGCACCAACAACCATGCCACGTTCAAAGTCACTTCAATCACCTTTCTTCATCATTCTGATGCTCCGTTTGGACTTCAGCAGCTTGTCTTCATCATGTCTGCATCACTACATGTTAATGAGCTGCTGACACGTGATTGGCTGATTAGATATTTGTGTTACTGAGCAGTTGAACAGGTGTACCTAATAAAGTGGCCGCTGAGTGTATAATGCATGTCTCCATTAAATGACCCAAACAATGTCTTTCACAGGAAATCAAAGCTACTTCCTCGTACACTTACGATCTTCATCATCAGTTACGTTTTCAGTTGATCAAAAAGACGTTTTATATTTTTAAAATGTTAAAAAAAATGCATTTAAAAGTTCAAAAAGGGGAACTTGAATCTTCAAACTGTTTACTGACAGTCAAAAACTCCCAAAAGATTAATTTTCCACTGATCTAAAGGAACAAAACTGGAATCAAAAAGCTTTTAAAACAAATGATCAGTAATATTCCACAGCTGAAACAAATCAATTCTTCTATTCAGTTTTGGAGAAAAATGTTCCGATGAATATTATTTTCAGCTCCTCAAATGCAACGATTTATGTTTCTCTTTGTCGTATATGATCATCACTAGTGGAAAGTAATTAGTACATTTCCTCAAGGACTATACTTTAGTACTGTTCAAAGGTATTTGTACTTTACTTGAGTATTTCCATTTTCAACGACATCTCAGAGGTAAAACATTTTACTGCACTACGCTCATCTGACACTTTCAGAGTATTAATACTAAATATAATCAATAATAAATGATTATGAATTATTGTAGGTTAAACTAGTTATTCTACTTAATGAGTACTTTTACTTTTGGTACTTTTAAGTATATACTGATATACGTCAGTAAGATTTTGAATGCAGGTACTGCAGTAAAAGATCTGAGTACTTCGCCCTGACATATTTGGGTTTTTAACATCCTTATTTAATTTATGTTGTATAATTTCAATATTTTCTGATATTTAATTTTTAAAAAATTATCAAAGAAAAGAAAAAAATACACAGAATAATTTTATAGAGGAACTCTTTGTGGCTACAGCTCTGAAACACTAACATATTTGTCTTGGATTAATTTAATCTAAGCAGCATTATATACAGTAACTGATATAACCAGTGTAAGTGAGTCTGTATTGTGGGTGCAGTGTGAGGAGCTCGTACCTGTCTGGGCCGTCACCGCTCCGACACTCAGCAACAAACAGGAAATCACTGCACAAAGTTTTGCCATCGCTGCTTCTCCGCTCTGACAAGAGAAAAAACAGTGCTGTTGAAGAATAAAAACCTGCACAGAATCACAGAGAGAGTAAAAACCTAAGGCTTCAGACGTCGAGTTAAAACTTGAACGTATCAGCAGAGTGAGGATCTGTGGCTCAGGTGTTTGGTTAATGTTTAACTTCACAACACAAACTGTGATTCACAGGAAAAGCTTTTATGTGCTCTGTGTGTTTATGGCCCCGTCATGTTTCTGTTTCCTCTCAGGTGGACACACCTGCAGTCTGTCACAACTTTAAATCAACACACTGACAGGTTTCATTTATTCGCTGTTTAAAGTCCGAGTAAAGCAGAAACAAATATGTGTAACGAGTTTGTCACATCATAGAGGAATGTGTTATTAAGCACCCAGCTCACTCTGAAGTATTAAAATGATGCTTTGAAAATTGAGTCAGTGGTGTGTTCGAGGACCGTCTTTATCATATGATACTCAACACACAGGTGCTCTTAAAGAAAAGTGTCATCACATGGGAGGAAAAGATGAACTTCAGGCACTCGTGTGGAGCAGGAACAGATGAATTGGAATTAAGAGTGCATTCACACCAGGATAGTCCAGGGTACTCGGTTCGATTGGGCGGGGAATGCCGAAAAATTTCATTTGGTTCGGTCACTTTCACACTGCACTTTTTAAAGTGGACCAAACCGCCCGGACAACGTCACGCAGTTACAACAGCTGCTCGTTTGGGGGCGGTATTGCCAACCATTGACCAGGAAGAAAAAAGCGCGAGGAAGAAGAAAACCCGGCTCATCGATTGGCCAGGACCGAAAACGGAAAATGTTAGGTTTAGTTGATTCAAAACACACGTTAAACACATAGTAAACGTGGCTTAATAGAGACAGTTTCAAAGAAAAATCAGCTTCGCTATAACTCGCAGCATTCACAGACAAACGCTTGTCTTTATCTGGACACATTTTCCCCACAAATACAACATGCTAACGTTATTAGCACAAGCCTATGGCATTTTACATTGTATAAATTAGCCTAGCAGCTAGCGATCTTTTCCTCATCTCATATAAAGCCATTGAAAAAAAAAGCCATTTAAAAGTCCAGTTTCAGTCGGACTAAGCTGTTTACATGCATTTAAAAGTCCGGTTTCAGTCGGACTAAGCCAATAATTCGATTTTCTTAAGCTGCATGTAAACGTACTAGGTGAAAATCTGTTGATAAACAATCACACACTCACCTCCTGAGCTCTGGGACGGAGCGGCGATCTGAACTGTTTGTGTCGTGTGTTTTCACAGAGTCCATCTGAACGCTAAACTTCATTTAAATTACTCAGATTTTTTGTCACAATATGACTACATTATTTACCCTCAGCTGCTGCATCCTATGAAAGCGGTAGAATTTGACAAGCAACAGAAAGTTTTTCACCAAATTCTGGTGAAAATGAGGATTACAGAAAACTAAAGATTAATTCTTCATGATATAAAAAGGAACCTGGAGGTTCGCTGTGTAATTATAATGTATTATTCATGTTACAGTGTAAATTATCCCTGAATTAATTAATTTACTATGAAAATAGATTTTTCCTTATTGTCTTTTGAAACCTCCTACTGTAGGGACTGGAGGCCCCTGGAGGTCCTGGGGCCCCTTTTTGGGCCCCGCTGTACTACAGTATGAGACAGGTGGAGGAGGGTTTGGTTCTGAGCATGCTCATCAGGTTCAGGTTGAACTGGGCCGGGTTGTAGTCCTGGAGGTCAGAGCCAGAGCTCTGCCGGCCGTCCTGGTTCTTCTTGTCCCTGGAGGTGACCCGGTACTGGGCCTTGACGTTCCTCAGAGGGTTGTAGTCTGGACTGATGTGGTCTGGGCAGCGAAACACCTCCCTGATGACGGAGCCCTGCTGAGACAGCGCCACAAAGCCGTTCCTGTAGGTCACCATCCTGACGACGGGGGAGTAGACGTACTGAACGTACAGCAGGTTTCCTGACGGGAAGAAGATGCAAACAGCTGAGTGACGACATGAGTTTGACTCCGTGTACCACGGTCCTGCACGGCGGCCTGCAAGAACATTTTAAATACAAACACTGGTTAACGGCAGGAGTGAGAGGGAGCAGCCGCTGGTGACCAGAGGAGACGTTTGCTCCTCGTTTTATGCCTCCGGGCCGACGACAGCCACAGACACGTTATGGTACTGGGTTGTCCGTCTGTCTCATTCTCGTAAACATGATATCTAAAGAACACCTTGGTCAAAGTTCAAGGTCACTGTGACCTCGTTCGTCTTCTCATTTTGAACATGGTATCTTAAGAACACCTTGAGGAAATTTCTTCTAATTTGGCACAAACGTTCACCTGGACTTAATGATTAACTGATTAGATTGGTGGTCAACGTCAAGGTCACTCTGACCTTGTTTCCATCTTGTACTTTTTAACGCAACGTCTCTTTGTGGTCTCTAACTGTGGTAGGATCTTGGTGGTAAAAGGTCAAAGGTCAAGGTCACTGCGACCTTGCTTTTATCTTACTCTGTTTAACACAATATCTCAAAAAACATCTGCAGGCATTTCCTTGAATGTGGCTCAAATGTCCACTTTGACTGAACAATGAAATGGTTAGAATTTGGTGGCCAAAGATCAAGGTCACTGTCACCTTGTTCGTATTATTAATTCAATTCAATTTTATTTATAAAGCCCAATATCACAAATCATAATTTGCCTCAGAGGGCTTTACAGCATACGACATCCCTCTGTCCTTTGGACCCTCACAGCGAGGGTGAACATGATATCTGAAGAAAACCTCGAGGAAATTTCTTCAAATTTGGCACAAGCGTTCACTTGGACTCAACGATGAATTCATTCGATCTTGGTGGTCAATGATCAAGGTCACTGTGACCTTGTTTCCGTCTTGTTCTTTTGAATGCAACATCTCAATAAAACCTGGAAGGAATTTCTTCAAATTTAGCACAAACTTTTACCTGGACTAATGATTACCCGATTGGATCTTGGTGGTCAAAGGTCAAGGCCAGTGTGACCTTGGTTTTGTCTCATTCTCGTGAACGGGGTATTGCAAAATGTCTGTAGGCAGTTTCCGTAAATGTGGCTTAAATGTCCACTTTGACTCAACAATGAAATCATTAGAATTTGATGGTCAAAGGTCAAGGTCACTGTCACCTTGTTCGTCTTATTATTGTGAACCTGGTATCTTAAGAACACCTTGAGGAAAATTCCTCAAATTTGGTACAAATGTTCACTTGGACTAATGAGTAACTGATTGGATCTTTGTGGTCAAAGGTCAAGGCCAGTGTGACCTTGCTTTTTTTCATTCTTGTGAACAGGATATCTCAAAAATGTCTGTAGGCAATATCCTTAAATGTGGCTCAAATGTCCACTTGGACTCAACAATGAACCAGTTAGAGGTGGTCAAAGGTCAAGGTCACGGTGATCTTGTCTGACTTATTCTTGTGAATGCCATGTCTCAAGAACAACTTGAGAGAATATCTTCACGTTTGGTACACACATCCTCTCAATGTCATTGTAACCTTGCATCATTCTCATTCTCGTGGACGTAATATCTGAAGGAATGTCCTCAAATTTGGCACCAATGTCTGCTTGGGCTCAGCAATGAACTGGTCAGATTTTGATGGTCAAAGGTCAGGGTTGCTGTGACCTTGTGTCTATCTAATTCTTGTGGACGTGATATCTTAAGAGGACCTTAAGGACATTTCCTCATGGATGTAAACTGTAAGACTGATGTAAACTGTAACTGCAACCTGACTGGCTCGTGGAAGCATAAACACTGAGGCGGTAAATGTGGTTGAGACGTTATTTGGAAACATGTCCGTCACCAGTGCATCGGTACAAGTACCTGTAGCGACGTCCCAGACTTTGACGGTTCTGTCCTGAGATCCAGTGAAGACAAACTGGTCGCTGTCAGAGAAAGCAGCGGAGAGGACGCCCTCGAAGAAGAAACCCTGAACATCAACAGAATCAAGTCAGACTGAAGACACGAAGGTGTTCTTTCTACAGTGAGCAGTGGTGAAAGTTAATAAACTTTATTACTATCCAGGTGTTAGCTAGCTAGCACGCTAACACGTTGATAAGTTGTACTCTCACATTAAATTATATGTTGACGTCTCTACAAATATTAATCAGGGACAATAAGACAAATCCATGTTTGACAAACATGAGTCTTTACAATTCTTATAATGATTTATCTCTCACCACGTAAATAATTAAGTCATCTAAATAAGCCAAACACACACTCCTCTACTGAGCGTCCAGCAGTGATTACAGCCTGAATACACACATTCGTGGATATAAAAACGAGTCATTGCAGCCAGTTAAGAAATATAAAAAATGTAGTGCTTTTTACGTTTCATCTGGCACTCACACCGACACCACTACTGTCACTTTCTGCTACCAGTCTGACTCCGCCCACAAAATACGTCATCACTGTGTAAAAACATAAAAAGGGTCTATATGTACGCAGGTCTTTTTAAATGTTTATTAATGTACAGTATACGTCATCATATACAGTTGTAATTTAATGATGTGTCTTCATCTGTGAAGTTAGTATTGCTGAAAAACTATTTTTTATTTAACTTGAATTTCTGAGGGAAAATGTGAAACTCGTCCTCTGGTGTTGTGCAGTAGCTCTGACCTTGTACTCCATGGTGTGGTCCAGGACCAGCGGGCTCAGGGCCCACAGCCTCTGGACGGCGTCCTCTGAGCCCACCAGGGCGTGGGTCCCCCAGTTACTGGCCGTCACAGAGGTCACTCTGCTGCGATGATGCTCCAGGTCGGAGCTGCTGCCACTGCTCAAGTTGTGGAGCTTCACCTCCCCGCAGCTCGTCCCATACAGCAGCCTGCGGTCAGACAGCAGTGCCATGGAGGACAGCGGGGCGTGGAGGAGGGACATGGGGAACCCCTCCAGAGGTCCCTCCACCGTGGGGAAGCTGTCTCTGGTGCTGATCTCAAACAGACGCACAGAGTCCTCGTAGGCCACTGCCACGTGCTTCTCCTGAGAGCTGACGGCCAGGCAGAGCACCCTGGAGAGGCTCTCTGGAGGGGGGATGCAGAGCGTCTCCTGGGGCAGAGCTAACGGGTAGATGAGGACAGTGCCCGTGGTCAGACCGCAGAGCAGCAGCCGTTTGTGCTGAGCTAACTCCAGACAACAGACCTCCGCAGAGACCGCCAGACGCTCCGACAGAGAACCTGCAGGGAGATCCAGGAGGAGGTTTCACCAGGTGCTGAGACTTGCGCCCCTCCACGTGGGAATGACTTGAACATGGTCACAGTAAGCTTGTGGAGGTTAATCTGTCTCACCCCAAACTGCAAAGAGCAGCATCTCTTTGTCTGTAACTTTGCCCAAGCACTGACCTGTGTTGTTGTTCCAGCTGATGACCTCCGTCTGGCTCTGCTGTCGCACGTAGAAAACACAGTCTGCATCTTTAGTGACGGCGACGTGGGCGCAGCCCGCGGGGATGTGGGCTGTGGGTTTGTGGCGAGTGTCGTATTTCAGACTCCACATACGGACGCAGGCAGCTGTCGTCGAGGCCGAAATCACAAAGCCGTTATACACAAAGACAGATGTGACGGGAGAGTCTGAACCGCACAGAGTGTCCAACAACGAACCGGTGGTCACCGACCAGATCTGACGGCACACAGAGAAACAGGAACACATAAATACTGCCGGCTGAGTGTCTGAGCTCACGACTCCACTCACATTTAATGTGAAGTACCCAGAGGATGTTTACTGTGAAGCAGTTGGAGGGATTTTACTATGAAACATCTTTAGACCCATAATTCAAATTCTGAAGCTGCTCGGGGGCTTTTACTGTGAAGCAGCTCTTTTACTTTAACTTTACTGCAACAACTTTAGATCCTTTACTCCACCTGTGACGCAGCTGGAGGGCTCTAACTGTAACATAGTTGGATTACTTTTTTACAGTGAAGCAGCTGCCAGCACATCAAGTTTAGCGTCTGGTCTACATCTACATTTACTGTATGTTGGAGCTTAGTCTGTTACTCGTATGAGTTGGTCAGCAGCTCCAGAGGCCAGCAGTCGGCAGTCTGATGAGACGCCGGCGGACAAAACACTGTCATCGTGTTGGAGGTCGAGGAATCCGTCCACGGAGTCTCTGTCGATGTTAAAGAGGCTTAGAGTCCGATCACTTCCTGCAGAGGACACAAACACACATCAGGTGAAACACAGTGACTCCGAGTCTAACCCGAGAACGTTAGCATGCACACGGGGACACAGGTTAGTCTGAGACATTGGGTGTCCACGCTCTGAAGTGACTTTGTTTAGAATAATCCATGTGTGAGTGGCCGAGTTAGGAACCATCGCTCACCCATTTCAGTCCTGTCTCCTACAAATCACACGTCTGCTCTTTTAAATCACAACAGAAAATACGTCTGGAGAGAAACCTGATGGCGTTCTCCAGGAATACCGAGGAATTCCACGTGCCACCTTGTGATGTGAAGTGTTTCAACATGGTATGAAACAAACTGTTTGCATTGTTTATTTTCATGCGTTAAATCATCACCAGCATGGTCGTACCTGCTATCAGTATTTTTTCATCTTCAGTGACTGAAAGCAAAGACGGAACCAGAGGAAACTCGACGGCTGTCTGTCTGCCCGTCCCGGATATCTGCAGACAGGAAAGTAAATATCATCACGAGTTACGATCGAGTGTGACAGAGGAAGAGTGGAGGATGTTACCACAGGACAGACACATCGTTTGTGCATCACTGATTTTGATGGATGATTTTATGGATGTTAAGGATTATGGATGAAACTCAAACCTGATGGAGGAATCCTTCTCTAGAAACCACGAACACTTTCCCACGTTTTTGTAACACAACAGAGTTCACCAGTGTCAAACTTCTCTGCGAGGTTTCCACAGTTTGAGTCCCATTAACAGGATGAGATATTCTGACCAGACCAGAATCACACAGGGACACGACAGATTCTCCCAGAACTCCCAGAACCACTGAGCCTTTATCACCATCATCATCACCATCATCACTGCTGCTGCTGAGGAGCTCAGCTCCGTCCAGCTTCAACACCTTCACCTGCAACAAGACGCTCTGATCTGAACACGAACACAATCACCAGGTGAGAAGCAGATGTTACTGAAACAGTGAAAATGTAAACGTGGTGCGGCGTCTGGCCGTCGTACCTGTGTCCTGGTGTAAACAAAGATCAGCTGATCAGACAGGTGGAGGTGTACTGAGTAAGGGGAGGAGTCAATGGGCACCGCCTCCTGGATGGAGAGCAGCTGTTGGCCGTTCATCAGGCTCCACTTCCTCAGAGAGCCGTCAGCAGCCAATGAGAGGCAGTGGGCGGAGCTGTCTACCAGTTTGACTGACAGAACTGCACCTACACAGCCCAGAGCACATCATTATTAAGATTATTTATATTTAATATTTATTTATTAATATTCCCTGAACCCAGACTGACCGGTGTGTCCCAGTAGTGAGTGTACGAGCTGCTGGTCAGCGAGGCTCCAGACCGCCACCGTGCCGTCATCTGAACCCGCAACCAGAAGCTCCGCCTCCTTACTGACGTCCACACACAGCACACCTGGAGACAAAACAACAGGTAAAACCTCTGCTGCTGCACCTGACACACCTCACACAACTCTTACTCAGGGCTGAACCACTGAAGAAAAATTCAATTTTTCTGGCCAAAATCAGGATTTAAATTGTGATTAATTTCTATAAATCAGATTTCAGACCAGCCATAATCACCAGCGCACAACAAGTGCACCTTTACGAGCAGCAAAGACATTTTCATACAACAAAAGCCGAACAGAGTGGTGTGTCGTCTTCTGTGAAACCATCTGTGGTCAGCTGTATTCAGAACAGACTGTCCCAGTTTAACTTGTAAAAGGATTCATCAAACAATGTTAATGGACCTGTAAACATTTTAATAAATAATAAAAAGGAGAGAGAGGCAACGTATTATTAATATTACCTGACCATTTACTCCTTTTTTTATTCATTGTATTTCTCACAGTTTGATTTCAGTAACTGGACGTCTCTGTTCACTTATTTCAGTTTCTTTTGTTTTCTAACATTTGATTTCAGTTCATACAAACATGCAGCCCAAAGTGCCTCACATGGCAAAACTGGAAGGACACAGACACAAAGCAATACAATATTAAAAAAGCAAACCAACCAAAACAGAACAAACTTACAAAAAAGATGATGAAAACCATCCTAAATAAATAAATGAAAGAGAATAAAAATGAGCAGGAGCGATAAAAGTAGGTAAAAATCAATGGTTGAAACTTAGATATCAAGACTGTAGGTAGGTCTTCAATTTACGTTTAAAAATACAGAGAGAGCGCGCTCGCCATTCTAACATCCAGAGGTAACGAATTCCACAGTTTATCCTTCAGAGATTATTGTTAAAATGAAGAAAAGTCTGAAACATATTGAAACAGCTGATGAAATTCAACTTTTACCTCCCACAGTTTGCTAAAACTTGAATAATTAACAATAATAACAATAATAACAATAATAATAATAATAATGATAAATGTATTTGTAAAGCGCTCTCAATCAAAGTGCTGTACAACATTAAAAACAGAAAGGCTACTAAAAACAGTATGCAATAAATAAAACACCATAAAACAATGACAGACAACAATAAACAGAAAAATAAAGTCTAAGACACAACAGTCAACTGAACAGGCCTCAGGTAACAAACTGCGTCGGGCTCGGGTTGGGTTCGGACTTAAAAATCAGACCGGGCTCGGTTATAACTGTCTCGGACTCGGGTCGGGTTTGGTCAGGAAAATGTGGCCCGAGCCACGCTCTAGTGTGCTCACCTGTGAGCGCGTGCACGTGTATGTGTGTGTGCACATCTGGGGTGGAACTCGGTGTAAACACGCGACCATGTGGAGACAGAAATGACATGCTGTGGTGTAAATAAGATAAATAACATGAGGCTGTTTAGTGTGTTTAATAAAAGGACATATAGACGTGTTCTGTAGGAAAAGTAACCCTAAATGACTTCTGTTGTGATCTGGAGCTATATAGAAAATAACATTATATAAAATTAACTTGACCTTCCAGGGGGGACGGGAGGTGCCATTGGGGGGGTGGGGCACCTCCCTAATATAATGGTATGGGAAATACTGTGCTCATATTTACCCGCTCCGGTCAGAACACGAGCTGCTGCGTTCTGTACCGTCTGAAGACCCCGAAAAACTCTTCTTTGACAAACCTGACAGAAGGGCATCGCAGTAATCTAGCTGTGATGTAACAACAGCATGAGTGAGGATCTGAGCCTCCTGAAATGAAAGGATCGGCCGAATCTTAGTAACGTTTCTGATTTAAGGTAGAATTTCTTTCAAAATGTCATTTCCATCTAGTAAACCAGAACTCGGTCAGCTTTAACCTTCCGCTTCCTTCAGAGTAACGACGCCATGTTTCTGACCTCCCTGCAGTCCAGTCAGTGTGTGCTGTAGCGCCCCCCCTGGCTGCTGCAGGAAACTGCACTTGGGAACGAGGATGGGCTCGGGACACGTCAGTAACCACTCTTCACACTGGCTACACAGCCGGCCAATCACGGAGGGGAAAGGTGCGGCCAAGGAGCAGAGCCTGGCCAGCAGTTCGGTGTAGAACAGAGACGTGTCTGAAACCAGAGGGGAAAACTCGTCACTGCACGTGTTCACTCGTTAAACACTCTTTGTGTCTGATTCATTTTGGTTTTCTGTTCAGAACGAAACAAACAGATAAATAATATTAACAGAGAATAACTGACCCATGTGTCCGTCCAGGAAGTCCAGACTGGGTTTTATCAGGACCAGAGTGTCTCGCACCAGTCTGGTCTCAGTGCAGTCCATGTACTGGGAGCACTGGTCCAGGTCCTGGATCACACTGAACACCCCACACACCCTGCTCTTACAGTACAGCCACTCTGCGCTGCCTGAAACACACACCAGGAAGCTCATTATTAATTAATCAGTTCATCTCCTGAGTGTGTTTGTCCTGAAACAACACTGAAACTTTATCTTTGAAAATTAAACTTAAAGAAACTTGAAATATTATTATTTTTCTCCCTCTGCTGTTGCACCAGCTGTGTGTGTGTTTTAAATGTGTTTCTTGTGTATCTCCATATTAAGACTAGAGCTCCTCCCTCATTTTACCGATGACTTCCTGTCGCAGCTCTTCCCACAGACCAGCGTGCAGCAGGTGATACGGCAGCTCCTGGAGCTTCCTGACGTTAGCCAATCCTGGAGCAAACCACAGCGGCTGGGGCGGGACCTGTGACACCAAACAGCCAAACAAAATACAGCGTTAACATACAGGTAATCACTTCCCCAGTCGGGTGAATGTCTGCAGCAGACAGCGATGGGAGAAGCACTCAGATCATTTACTTAAGTTAACGTATTAATACCACAGTGTAGAAGTCGCAATGAAAATCCTGAAGTATTCTTAAGCCCCGTTTCCACCCAGCAGCATGGCACGGTTCAGTTCAGCTCTGTTCGGTCGAATTGTTTCTGTGTCCACAGTAAAAAGTTGTGGATGGTACCAATAGCAGCGTTCAGAATCAGAATCAGAATCAGAAATACTTTATTGATCCCCAGGGGAAATTGTTTTCGTTACAGGTGCTCCTTACAAGTGTAAAAAGAAGAAGATATAGTGCAAACAAGTGTAGAAAAAAGATATAGTGCAAAAAGAAGTAAAATATAAGAAATATAAGAAGATAATTTACAAAATATATATGTAGAGACCACACAACATAATTTACAATATATACAGGAACCTTATATACAGACTGAACAATACAGTCAGTTATTGCACGGATTATTTAAAAATAAATATGTAATAATTTATTATGAGTTGGTGACAGTGGTGAAACAGTCCAAGGGCAACTCAGAGGGAGGAGTTGTACAGTTTGATGGCCACAGGCAGGAATGATTTCCTGTGGCGCTCAGTGGTGCATTTTGGTGGTCTGAGTCTCCCACTGAAAGTACTCTTGTGTCCAACCAGCACATGGTGGAGTGGGTGTGAGACATTGTCCAAGATAGTTCGCAGCTTAGACAGCATCCTCCTCTCTGACACCACCACCAGAGAGTCACACGCCATTCCCACAACGTCACTGGCCTTGCGGATCAGTTTGTTGAGTCTGTTGGCGTCCCCATGTTTGGTCCCCCCTCTGTTGGGGTACCTAGCACACAGATCTGGTACTAAAAGGTGGAGCTGTGAACACTGCAGTCTGATTGGTCAGTAGAGGACGCTCACTCTGGTTTGATGTAACCTCTGTTCATACATCAGTAAACTACAACTATAAAATGAAAGAGAAAAAAATCACTTCATTCACTGGGCCGACTGCCGGCAACTTTTAAGGTGGAACGTTAACTTGTAATGTTACTCAATGCATGAGTTGATGACGTGAATCCATCAGCACACCTTAAATTTACCTGTGACAACTTTGAGCATCACTTTAGTTTTTATATGACACACACTTTTAGTGCTGACTTTAAAAATATAGATTGATTTGGAGCGGATTATGTGAAGGTCATATATTCTAATCCTCACTTCCTGTGGGCTACAGCAACACTAAACCCCTGAGCTTGCCTGAGAAGGACTAAATGCACAAAGCTGCTATTTTGAAATATCCCATGGAGAGAGACTCTCACTGCAGCCTGTTGGATTTTGTTCTGAAAATGTGGGCGTGCAGCCTCGTTCTGTGGACCATAAACCAGGTGCAGACTTCCATCTGTGTCACCGCTGATGAGGAAATACAGCCAGTGAGTGACAACAACCCCGCCCACATTTAAGAGGACTGTCTGAACAGACCCAGGGTCTAGGTACCATGTCTGAAGGGTTACTGCTGGATCCAAAGGGACTGTACTATACTTGATACTTAAGTCATGATACAATATTAGTGCGATAAAATATACTGCGATTTATTACCTGGTCTTAACTGCAAATAATGTCCCCCCGAGGAAAACACTGACAACATCTGTTTTATGGAATAAAATAAACTTTTCAGTCTGTTAATCTCACCTCAGTCAATTTTTTGCAGCAACATTTATCTAGTGGACTAATAAAAAGCAACTGATTATACAATCATGTAGGATACCTACAGTTTAATGTGGATTTATAATATTAATAATTCTTATGCCAAGAAAAAAAATGAATACTTGGCACTGTGTGATACTATCCTGTACTGACATTTTCCCCCATACCTAATGTGCACTATGGCTTTGATTTATTTTTCTCTCTATGACCTCTGTATTTATACACGTAAGAGAATTTTAATGTAGTCGTTCATCAGCGTTGAGCCAGTTTTAGATATTTTATATGTGACAACATTAGATAGATTAGTAGTACAGTACTGTATCATATGAACATATCTTTTAATGTTTTGTCGTAAAATGTAACTGAAGCCATCAGATAAATGTGGTGCAGTAAAATGTACAGTAGATGGAGTAGACGTATGAAGTTGCAGACATTGTAAGTAAGTGTATAATAAGTGCCTTAAATTCTTCTTTAACTTCAGTACCTGAGGAAACACTGGTGCTGAGTGACACTGTGGGTGTGAACTCGTGGTTACAGTCCGACGTGTCGTCAGTACCTTTCTGTCAGACAGCAGCAGCGTCAGGCCCGGCAGAGCCACCGGCTTCAGTTTCCCCGACCACCGACCTAGGAAGTACTCCGCCAGGATTCTGAGGCTCCGCCCCCGCCGCTCTGATGTCAGATATCGAGCCGAGACCGCCTCGCACAGACGTCTACATGCACAAACACACACTCAGACATTTCCTTTGACCTGACGATCATTTAGCTTGACTTTGTGTCTTCCTCACCGGTTGTTGAAGGCGATGGAGGCGACCCCGCCCATCCAGCGCTCCTCCAGCTGATCCTCAAGGTCCTGTCTGAGTCGAGCCCAGAGGAGGGGTGGCAGCCGGATCAGTGAGGGGGTCGGAGGGAGGGAGTACCTGTACACCTCAGCGATGACATCATCGTCCAGGGACATGATGTCACGCAGTTCAGCCTCCAGCAGACCCTCCCTGAGGAGTCACATGACCATTTATCATTGTTATCAATCATTATTGCAGCGCTGTCGGGACATGATTCAGACGTAAACAAACAATAACATGAATGTTACTTCAGCTGGAGGAGCCACACTTCTCTCCTCCACAGGTTACTGAAACACCCGAACACAACGTTATTTTGAATTTATTGTTCATTACTAAAGCTGTTGACATCATCGTTGCTGGAGACAGTGTGGGTTTCAGGAAGCTAGTCATCAGTATTCTGGGAGGGTCCAGTGATCAGATTCTTCTGGGCAACATTTTTACAAAGCACTGAAACTTACTGACACTGATCTGCCCCGGTTATTTCTCACATTATCTTTAGGACGAGCTGATTTTCAGGCAAAATGTTGTGATGAATGAACGTTTGATATTTTGATAAACACAGCGAGATGTGTCTCTGTTTGTGTCCTCGGGCAGTTATTAGGACGACGAGCGGCTGCTGGACGGATGATGTGTTCAGCCTCCACACAAACACACACACACACACACACGTTTGTACTTCTATCATTGTGAGGACCCTCATTGTCATAATGCATTTCCTAGACCCTAACCTTAACCATCTCAACCAAATGCCTTACCCTTACCCTAACCAAAACTTAATTCTAACTTGGACCCTAAAACCAAGTCCTAACCCTCAAACAGGCCTATGAAAAACTGAGGACCGACCAAAACGTCCTCACTTTCCAAAAATGTCCTGACTTTGTTGCTAAAATACAGGTTTTGGTCCTCACTATGTACCATGTACAAGAACACACATACAAACACACACACACACACACACACAACACAGGAGGGGATATAGTAAATGATATTTACGGAGAAGAAAATGTATTCTCTTTATCTTCAGGTGCTCAACATGTTTAAACCCTTACAGCCAAATTCTGTGGAGGTTTTGGATCAATAATCTTGTTGTTTTATTCTAACAAACTTTATCTCTCCTAAAAATGTATTAGTCAGTCCCTCCAGGATCTTGCGCCAAAAAAACCTTGAATTTGTGTCCAATTTTGTTGAAAATCACATAAAAATTGCAGCATTTTTATGTGATTTTTTTTTTTGCAGGAAATTGCGGCTAATGACAGAAATTGCAAGTCAGGAGAAAAAAAATGTGTTTTTTTTTTAAACTAGTGTCTCCAAAAAATAAGTGATGTAATGACTTGCTATAATAATCATAGTGAATATTCCAAAAACAGCTGCAAATGTTTCAGTTCTCTTCTTTAGTTTTATTGAATTAGTTTCAAAACATGGACTCCAATAATGTTTTGAGTGAATATTGTAGCTCTCAAAGCAGACAATGTGACTGTAAAACAACATGTAAGCTACATCTGCTGTAAACAGAACATTTGAATCAATTCAACACATATTGTATGCATTTAAACAAAGGGACAATTCTTATGTCAATACAGAGCCTTTCTCCATACTGCAATGACATTAGCACCATTTGATGACGCGTCTGATGACTTTTCAAATGACGTCGCATGCATGACGACTTCCGGTCAGCCGGAAAATGCGGAAAAATCGCGGGACTTCTGAAAATTTGCAAGCCCCGCAAATATTGCGAATTTTTGTTGAATTTGCATTAATTATTTTTTCTGGAGGGACTGATTAAGTTCTTAATTTTAAAAAAATCTCAACAGCAGGGGAAATTTAACTGCATCTGTCCTGATGTATGTTTTGTAATATAAACTGCACTCCAAAAAAATAAAGAATTAAAAAAGAAAAAAAAAGTAGAAAAATTTAAATCTGCATGTAAGTTTTATTCAAATATATTTCTGTAAATTTTATCCACTCAGATTATTGTTTAAATATTGTTTCAACCTTCTCTACAGAGATATTAGTGATGATAGAAAATACCAAATACATTTTAATTTAAGCCTTTTTTTTTGTACCTGTTCATTATGAAAATTGAGACATATTGGTGTTATGATTGTTGGTTGTGTTTATAAAATGCTGTTGGTTCCCCAACTTTGCAGACAGAGCTTGTGATTGTACAGCCAATCAGATCGCTTTATTTTCAACCATATTTACGTAAGGAAGTGATGTCACTGTTTCGTCATCAGAGCCATGTTAGCGCCAAACAAACACACGAGAACAAACAAACGTCTACCAGAGAAATGTGCAGCTTTTAGTCTTGGCAGCTAATTAGCATTAGCATTCAACATTAACACGAGCTCTGTTTTCAGAGAGTCACATGACCATCTCCTCACCTTGCCAGAGTAATGTATCCTAAGGCCCCGCCCACCAGCTCCCTCCCATGTTTCTCCTCCAGCATCAGGAAGAGCTGTGACATCATTTCCTGTGAGCTTGCGCCCAGGTGTGTTGCTGTGAGTGGGGTGAAGGACATCCAGCGTTTGGCTGCAGACAGGATCAATTTGAGGTGCAGAGGACAGCCGGTTGATTCAAAGCTCTGCAGCGCGGCGGCGCTCTGCTCAGGGGTCAGAGTTCGTTTTGATGCTCGCAGGTACGACTCCAGAATCTGTCGTCCTTCGTCACGAGACAAACGCTCCACTTCAAAGAAACTCCCCAAAGTGCTCAGCTTCAGCCGCATGTTAGCGAACGCTTCACTGTTGGTGTCCATGGAAACCACCAGGTGGATGTTAGGTGGGAGGTCGGCGGGCAGCCACCGGAGTTTGTGAGCATGATTCTGGTCTGAGAGCTGATCCAGAGCATCCAGGATGATGAGCAGAGTGTTCCCCTGCTGGGACACCTCAGTGAGGATGTTCCTGAAGAACCGGAGCAGCTCCAGGTGAGTGTTGGCTGTCAGTGGCGAGGGCGGAGCCAAACCACAAGCCAAACAGATCTGAAGGCAGACGCTACGGAGGACGTGGTCGATGTCTGGTCTCTGAGGATGACGAGCTGACAGCAGCCTGATCACCACTGCCGCTCTGGCCTCCAGGACACTACGCATCTCCTGCGCCAGCTTGCACAGCAGGGCCGTCTTCCCCATCCCAGCAGCCCCGTGTACCACCAGTGGGCCGTGGTGGATGTTGGTGGACTCCCACATGGCGCAGCAGAGCTTACCCAGAAGGCCCTCCCTGCCACAGACACCTCTGCACAGCTCCGTGCTCATGGCAGCGTGTTGTTCAACCTCCTCAACCACCCGGTCTGAGATGTCCTCCTTCTCTTCTTCAATGCTTCCCCAAATCTTCCTGCGCCTCTCCTCCATTGGCGAATCGACCGCCGCTTCAATCCTGGCCTTCATCTGTAAGACGAACTGCTCACAGACGCTTCCCAAGTACTGAGTGTGCTCTTTGCGTTTGGGGTCGATGCTTCCTTTGCTGAGCTCCACGCAGTGCAGGTTGAGGATCTTCTGCAGCGTGGCGTAGAGGCGGGACTTGAGGCCGGTGAGGAGTCCCTGAGCTTCTGCGTCTAGCAGGCCGTCGGCAGTCAGGTCCATGTACTTAGCGAGACGTTTGGGGCCGTCTCTCACCCTCTGGCGAGGAATCTCTCGGACGAAGAGCAGAGCTGACGTTTCACTGCCATCCTTCCACAAGCCCTGCTCGAACTCTTGCTCTGTGACTGTGGACGAGAAGAGGAGGACGCTCAGATCTCAACAACACTTTGACACAAAGGACAGACTGTGTCAACATCTCTGACCTGATGTGAAGAAGTGTTGTTTCTGCTCTGCTGTGACGTCACCAGCTGTCTCGGCATCCGTGGCGGCGGCGCGTAGGAGTTGCAACAGTTGAGTCTCTGTGAAACGCCAGGAAAGGAGGCTGTTGTCACGCTGTGGGCCGCTCTCAGGTCGGAGGTCACTGTAGTGGGGGAAGTGAGCCATGATTGGCTGAAGCACGTAGGTGGGTGGGACCGCATTGTTGTCTTTTAAGAACCACTGATTCAGCTGCTTGACGCCTTCGGGGTTTTTGGAGAGTTTGGACAAAAGGACTTCAAACTGTTTCTCGGGGACCAGACGAGGAAGAGTTCGGTGGCCGTACCTGTTCCCCAGCAGAGCCTGTGGAGCCGCAGGAAAATAAAGAGCAGAAGAAGAAAGAGCTAATAGATGATCACGTGCTTCCACTTTTACTTCCACTCCAACATCACATAAAAAGATGAAATACGTGACTCTGGATTTATTGTTGCTTTGATTGATAAAATGATTTTAAACCTTCACACTGATTTTGTATATGATGTAATGTTTGTAGTCATTTAACAGGGTTCTCTTTAAAGAAATTATTTTCCAGGATATTCCCAATGACGCAGAGTCTGAGAACTTGAATGCTGTATTAAAGAATTACGTTTTTATAATCACCTGGATGTGTGACGAACTTTACGTAGCAGCTGTAATAAGCTGATACACGCAGGATGTACCATGTCCATGATGCAACCATAAATAAATCAGTCAAAAAAAGGTTTTAAAGAATTTCATCAAACCACCGAGGATCATGGGATACACGACTTTATCTCAAGTTGAAACATTAAAGTCCACCTGGTGTCTTTTGTACAGGAAACTTTTGATTATCTGAATAATAAAGATAATAAAAGTCTGCATTTATAATTCAAGGAAAGACTCACGACGAACGCCGGACCGGCTGAAATCCTCTGACAGATGTTGATCTCCTGCAGGAAGATATCGCATGCCTCGTGGTCTCCAGACGAGACGCCACGAATCCCCCAACGCAGATCCACCACCTGAACAGGAAGTGACCTCACAGATCAATGAACAGGTATTCACTGAAGCTGCACATATAAGCTGTGTCTCAATTCAGGGGCTGCAGCCTTTGAAGGACGCGGCCTTCACAGTCGACGTCGGCCATATTATCAGTTACTGGATTACAGTGGTGAAATGTTACACAGTACTTTACTGAGTATTTCCATGTCATGCTACTTTATACTTGCACTCCTCTACATCTCAGAGGGGAATATTGTACTTTTTACTGCTCTACATTTATTGAACAGATTATGCAATGTTTGAATGTGATAACGTAGCAGTAAATTACAACAAGCACGCAGCAGTAATATTGATCCTAAAACATCACATCAAATAGGAAAACATTTTACTGCAACATACATACTGTAACTGCTGATAATACCTACATTTACTTCAGTAAGTTATAAAAGTACGACTTGAACTTGTAGTAGAGGATGTTCACAGTGTGGTATTAGTACTTTTACCACAGAAAAGGGTCTGAATACTTGTTCCTCCACTGCTGTGTCACTTTGTGTTTAAGTGAATGTTCACACAAAAAAAACACTGACCTCAAACACGAGCCCCAGACTGCGACAGAAAGCAAGGACTTCTGGGTAAGCTTTCTCCAGCAGCGCTTTCCTCTCGCTGCTCATATCTGATCAGAGAGCAGCGACAGTCAGACAGACACAGAGTTCAGAGCAGAATCAGTCACAGGATCTGCTGCAGTGTAAAGGTGGAGCTCAGCGGTACTTCAGAGAGATAAACTGGAAGGAATCTAAAGACATGTTTTAATAATTATAAAAATAATAATACTAATAATACTACATTTCATTTATAGGCGCCTTTCAAAACACAAGACACAGTTAAAAAACAAGCAGCAGTGTGTCCATTGATTTTAAAATCAAACAATTATGTAACATACAATAAAAGTTAATAAAATAACCAGACATAAATTGTAATTATAAATGTTAGATATAAATTATCATCATGAAGTCATCACCAGGGCGAGTCTCGATGTGTGTGTCTCCATTAAATCAGGCTGAATATGCCAGGTCCACACCAATCAGACCTGGTCGTATTTCACAACTTGTGTGATGTCGTCAAGTCATTCTTGTCCTGTTTTTATTTTTATTACTCTTATTTCGGTCACTGCGTCTGTTCACATTCCAGCTGAACTGTTACTGTAGCAACGTAAAAAGAGTCACCAGATGGGCGGAGCTACATCTGAAGTGCCGCATGCAAACCATGACAGTCACTGAATTCTCCACAGGAAGTTCCGGCAAATGTTTCACAATAAAAGTCTTTTTAGAAATGCAGCACAAAGTGCTTTGACAATAAGGGAATTACATCACATTAACTGACCGCCCCCAGAGAGTCTAATAAACGAAGTCTACTCAGATGAGCTTGTTTTAAATACACCACAAGGCTGTGTGCTGCCACCACTGGTGTTTTCCACAGCAGTAATGTCAAGCTCTTTAAATATGCGGATGATATGGCTCTGGTTGGTCTTCTCCTGAAAGTCAATGTCATGTATGAAGAGGCTCACTTTAGCCAGGTCACTGCCCTTCAAGACTGGTGTCAGGCGAGTTAACTGCAGATGAACGTGGCCAAAACAAAACAACTTCTGATACAAACAAAACCAAACGGAGCCAGTCATATCCTGCCTGTCATAATCAATAACCAGCCTGTAGAAGAACGACTTAAGTACTTAGGCACAATTATCGATCAGACATTAACTTTTAATGTCAACTCAGAGAGCATTTCTAAGAAAGCCAATCCACACTTGTCTTCCATCAGGAAGCTGAGAGACATTAAGGTTAAACACCTACTTGAGATGGAATACAGAAGCCTGGTTAAAAGTCATTCAACATTACAGCGTGGTACGGCAGCCTGAGTGCAAAGAGCAAAAGCAAGCTCTCCAAGATTGTCAGCATTGCAGGGAAAGTGATTAACAGGTCACAGAAACAACTCTGCCATATGTCTGACAGTGCTGTATGCAGGAAGGTCAAACATGTGATTGCCGATACCTTACATCCATTACACTCAGAGTTTGAGCTGCTCCCGTCTGGTCGTCCCAAGAACCAGCCAGAACATAATTAAGAGTCCTTTATTCCCTGTGCCATACAGGCAATGAACACAAAATGACTGCATCAGGAAACGCTGCCTCTGTGCACTATTGCATCTTGGATATTGTATATTTGTATGTTTTTAATTAATGGTGTATTGTGTTACGTGTTTTATATTAAGCTAAAGACGGTTTAAACTGTGCAACTAAAATGTTGGCTAATCTGAACCAAACCCATTTAGCTACCAAATTTAACCGTTAGCTAAACTGAGACAAACTGAAGTGCCAAACTGAAATGTAGGCTAAACTAAACCAACGTGTTTTAGCAGCTAAATTAAACTGTTAGCTAACCTGAAGCAAACAATTGAAACAGCTTCGCTAAAATGTTAGCTAAACTGTTACACTACTAAATCAAAGTGTTAGCTAACGTGAAGAATACAGTTTAAACTGCTCAACTAAAATGTTCGCTGTTATGCTACTAAACATAACTGCTAGCTAATGTGAAGAATATAGTTTAAACTGCTTAACTTTAATGTTAGCTAAACTGAACCAAACTGTTCAAACTACTTAATTCATATGTTGGCTAAACTGAATTAAAGTCTTTAAACTGCTCGACTCATATGTTGGCTGAACTCAACCAAAATCTTTTAGCTACCAGATTTAACCATTAGCTAACCTGAAGCAAATTAAAGTGCTAAACTGACATGTTGGCCAATCCGAACCAACCTGTTTTAGCTGCTAAATAAAACCGTTCGCTAATTTGAAGCAAACAATTGAAACTGCTTAACTAAAATGTTGGATAAATTGTTATGCTACTAAATCTACCCGTTAGCTAGCGTGAAGAATACGATTTAAACTGCTCAACTAAAATGTTTGCTAAACTCAGCCAAAGTGTTTAAACTGCTTAAAACTCAAATGTCAGCTAATTTTTATCTGACGTGGACAATAAAGTTTATCTGTCTGTCGGTTTAAATGTTGTAACTAAATGTTCGCTGAACTGAATTAAACTCTTTAAACTGCTTAACTCAAATGTTGGCAAAACTCAACCAAACTCTTTTAGCTACCAGATTTAACCGTTAGCTAACCTGAAGGAAATAGAAGTGCTTATCTGAAATGTTGGCTAAACTGAACCAACCTGTTTTAGCTGCTAAATCAAACCATTAGCTGACTTGGAGCAAAAAATTGAAACTGCTTAACTAAAATGTTAGTTAAACTTGTACGCCACTAAATTTAACCGTTAGCTCACTTATCTATATATAATGTGAGCACAAATGTTAGTTGTCATTACCTCTACCATCTTTTCTGGTCTACACCTTCACAAAGCTGAATTTCTCCTGCAGTTTTCTCACAGGTTCACAAAGCATGATGATATACAACAACAATAATTTCTCAACACCATTTCACAAATTCAGAATCTTTAATTGGGCCCATAAATGTCCCTGTTAGTGCAACACACACCTGTTGCACACAGACATAAGTAGTCCAACACATGGCTAATATTAGAGTAGAGCATTGAGCCGAGCTGCTCTGACCTGTGAACGTGGAGCTGATGAACACTCGGACCATGTTGGAGCTCCTCTTCATCCTCTGGGCTCCATCTGTCCGTCCTCTCAGGATGTCCTTCAGGCTGACATCTCCTCCTGCTGCTGCTGCTGCTGCTGGACGCTCCGCCATCTTCTTCTTCTCCTTCAGACTGCTCCGGTCGTCTGGTCTTCCCTCCCTCAGCTGCTCTCCAGTCTGCTTCCCTCAGAGAGTTTCCTCCACAACAACCAGTTCTCCCAGCTGACCTGCTGATGTACCTGCAGTTTACCTGCCAGTGCATACATGGTTTGTAATTAAGAAAAAACTGCATGAGACCAAATCACAACATTATTTTATCATCTTCTGGCTTTTTTTTTTTTATCACTGCTGATCATCTTTAAAAGTATTCTGTGTTAACTTCTTATCCAGTGATGGAGGAAGCATCGAGATCTTTTACTTACATAAAAGTAGCCCACTATTAGCACACTGTGAAATTACATTAACAGTCCTGCACTGATAATGTTACTTCAAAATTCTCTCATAGCAGTCTGCTGTGAGTGTGTACAAATGCTCACATGATGAAAAATGTTTGTTTTTCTTTTCTGTTATTAAATAATTTCTTTGCAGGACCTAGCAAATTATTCCATTTTAACAGTGTTTTCATGGTATGACATCACATTCTCGTTATTTCATTATTATTCACATCATATACAAACTTATCTTGTTAAAACTGGATTTTTTTTTTTAATGGTAAAAAGTAAACTGTTACAATACTAAATTTAACTGTTAGCTGACTTGAAGCAGTCTGTTCAAAGTGCTTAACTTAAATGTTACCCACACTAAACCAAATAGCTGTAACTGCTAAATTCAACAGTTAGCTAACCTTAAACAAACAGGTGAAACTGCTTAACTAAAATGTTAGCTTAACTGTTATGCTACAAATTTTCACTGTTAGCTAACGTGAAGAATACTACTTAAAGTGCTTAACTGAAATATTTGCTAAAGTGTTACACACTAATTTTATGTGTTAACTAAGGTGAAGAATATTTTTTAAACTGCTTAACTAAAATATTCGCTAAACTAAACCAAACTGTTAAAAATGTTTACTCAAATGTTGGCTAAACTGAATGAAACTCTTTTAGCTACCATATTTAACCGTTAGCTAACCTGAAGCAATGTGTTTAAACTGCTCAACTAAAATATTAGCTAAACTGTTACGCTACTAATATTCACTGTTAGCCAACATGAAGAATACTGCTTAATTGATTCGCTAAACTGAACCAAATAGTTTTAACTGCTAAATTTAATTGTTAGCTAACCTTAAACAAACTGTTGAAACTGATATCTACAATGTTAGCTAAAATGATACACAACTAAATTTAACCGTTAGCTAATGTAAAGAATATTGTTTGAACTGCTCAGCTGAAATATACAAAACTGTATCAAACTGTTTAAACCGCTTAACTCAAAAGTTGACTAAACTGAAACAAAGTCTTTAAGCTATCAAATTTAACCGTTAGCTAACCTGAAGCAAACTGAAGTGCCAAACTGAAATGTTGGCTAAACTTAACCAAACTGTTTTAACAGCTAAATTAAACCGTTAGCTAACCTTAAACAGGTGAAACTCTAAACTAAACTAAATGTTAGCTGAACTGTTTAACTGCTAGCTAACCTGAAGCAAACTATTTGAACGGTTTCACGCGTCTAATTTTCACTGTTAGCTAACGTGAAGAATACGGTTTGAACTGCTTAACCAAAATATTCTCTAAACTGAACCAAACTGTTTGCCGTATTTGACCGTTAGCTAACCTAAAACAAACTATTAAAACTGCTAAACTGAAATAAACTGCTCTAGCTACTAAATGTAACTGTTAGCTACCATGAAGCAACTGGTAGCCAACCCTAAATAATCTAAATGTAATGCTGTTTTATATTAATGCTTTTCAAGATCATTTTTTCAACAAAATTTAAGGCTGATTTTTAGACACATTATCTTTTCTTGTGTAAGCAATGCAGGTTACATGCAGAGGTAGGTTTTTGTTGGAAAAATAATTATCATTGTTTTATTAGGCTGAGTAGGTTAATCTACATTTGTCCAACAGGCAAGTGCAAGTATAAAATAAAGAGACAGTATTAGGTTCAGTGGTTGGTTTAAAGATTTGTTATATGAAAATCTGGACTTTGACACTGAGGAGTTTGACTCATTTCGACAAAAAGAAATTGAAAGATGGATCAACAACATTAAAATGTTTGTGGCCTTTAAGACCTCATAAATTCAAATGTAGGAGTAACTAAATACTTTTAAGGCCAAATATTTTGAGGAAACTTTACGACTTTTTAAGGACCAACAGACATCTTGTGTTAGCTGTGAGGTCACTCAAGTGTACGAGAAATTTTATTTGTACTGTTACTGTAAAAAAAAAAAAAAAAAAAATCCTCTTCTCCTGTTCTCTGTGTTTTAGTATCTGTACCAGCTGGGCTGTATTGTACCATCTCACTTCACGTTGATCTCACCTGAGTGTTTACTAAGTGAGGGCCTGTGGGAGTCGGGGGGGCCCCCCCCAGGGGCCACCGCCCACAGCTGCAGCTCCGCACTAATTACACTGAAGACGAAGGCGAAGATGATGATGATAATGAGGATAACAAATCTAGTGTAGAGCTCGAGGACATCAGCTGCACCTGAAGCCTTTACACAGTTACAACCCTCTGAGATCATGTGACGCACAAACACCGCAAACATCAGACAGGTGAGTTTTGTCATCAGGTACAGGTGAGTTGTGTCTCTGATTAAAATCCAGTCATGTTAACAAACCATGAATATTGAAATACTCATTTTAACTGTTAAAAAAATTGACTGAGATCAAAGAGCTATTAGTCTGTTTTAGTTGTTGACCTCCTCTTCCACAAGATATAATAACATTATTGGGCAAGTCCACATCTTGAGTCCATTTTTTAAAGGTGGGGACTTTGCTTACTTTAAATAAATTTACATCGTCAAATGTCATTTCCATTTCTAAAAAATGGTATTTAGTGACTGGCTACAGGTTGGAACCAGACTCCACCGATGCACAAATCAAGGTTGTCACACAATAACTGCCACAGTGAGAAACAAGCAAAACAAAATCCTGCTGCTCAAATATAGGCTTAGTTTTCACTTTTATGATATGAATACTGCACAGTTTTACTCCCTCAGGCCTCTAAACATTATTCAAATGAATAAATTACTCATATTAAACTGACCACAACTCATAAATAAAGCCTGTGGTGTGGGGTCACGAGTACATACGGCTTTGTCCTGAGGGGTCAAAAGTGAAAAAGGTTATGAGCCAGTGATGTGGGTTCTGTTATATAGACGCTTTGCCTGCATGTTGACTGTGATAGATTGAAGTTTTGAGTCTTTGCGAAATGATTTCCGTAGATATAAACTTAAACCAAGAGTTCAAATCAATCTAAACCGAGGTGAAGGTTTTGAAAAATGATCAGCAGGGATTTAAACATGTAAAACCAGCGCTGTAGTCTGATCCCAAACAAGCAGCAGCAGAGGAGTTGTTTTTCTCCTTCCTGTTTATCTGTTTGTTCTGCAGCTTTACCTCCAGGCTGTTTTTTTAAAGCAGAGCTGTTGACCTGCAGCTCTCTGAGGACGTTACATCAGCTGCGGCCTGCTGATGCTTCATACTCCCATCAGTCTCACCGTCTTCACATCCAGGAGCCAGGAGATCCTAACATGGGCTAAAAGGGTGGAGCAGCAACGACCACAGCAGGTGGTAAGAGGGTGTGACACCTCCCAATCAAACAGCTTTAATATCACTTAAATCAGTGTAGTGACATCATTTCCTGGGAGCTGACGTTGTGTATAAACTGTAGAGACTGTAGAGACGTTAAAGGTTCACTTATTCACTTCAATATAGTCAGCACCTAGTGGACGTTAGAGGAACTGCAGCTCAACACACTTCAGCTGAGGAGGCTGCTGATTGGTTGTTGTTGGATGTCAATCATATATTTAAGTACACAGCTGTTGTCACAGATTTACAGAGCCCAGTGGTGGAGGGTAACTAAGTACTTTTACTCAAGTACTGAACTTAAGTTCTGGACTTTAGGTTCAGGTCTGTGTTTTATTATTTGTTATTTATATAAGAAAGTAAGAAGTAAGAGCACGATAATGGTTGGGCATCATCAAGTTACATATTTAACCTAAAAATACGTAGGTTAGATTTAGGGGGAAAAATCATGGCCGGGCGTCATCACGTTATGTCCTTAAGTTTAAATCATGTAAGTTAGGTTTCGGAAAGTAAAGTTACGTATGTTAGGTTTAGTAAAGCAATTAGGTTGGGCGCTGTCACGTTACGTACTTAATGTAAAGTCACATAGGTTAGGATTCGGAAAACAATCATGGTTGGGCATTGCCGTGTGAGGTACCTAACCTAGTTGCGTAGCTTTTGTTTTGGAGAACAATCATTGTTAGGTGTCTTCACATTTCTTACCGAACCTCAAGTCATGTAGGTTAGATTTCGGAAAGTAAAGTCACGTATGTTAGGTTTAGTAAAGCAGTTAGGTTGGGCACTGTCACGTTACGTACTTATCCTTTAGTCACATAGGTTAGGTTTCGGAAAAAGAATCATGGTTGGGCATGGCCATATTATTTACTTAACATAAAGTCACGTAGGTTAGATTTCTGAAAGTAAAGTTAGGGAGGTTAGGTTAAGTAAAACAATTAGGTTGGGCGTTGTCATGTCATGTTACGTACTTAGCCTAATGTTACACAGGTTAGCTTTTGGAAAGTGAAGTTACATGGGTTAGGTTAAGGATAATAATCATGGCTGGGCGTGGTGGCACACTTGACGTGAAGTTACGTACTTAACGTAACATAACGATATCTTAAAATAACAAAGTTCACTTGGTCTCATACGGGACGTGAACACAGGTCTCCGTGTGTTTGTTTGACCCAACCTACCCTACCTGGACATGTGACCACAGCCTTCACGATTACATGGGTAACGTACGAATTCTGGTGCGTTACATTTCGTAGCTGTACGCACAAACAACCTGCATTTTGCCACATCTCCATCATAACTCATGAACCGGCTGTCGCAGGGAGGCATCACTGCACTGGTGACGAGTGTTTATGAGGTTGTGTGTGTGTAAATGCATGAACATGTGGATGCATGTGCAAACGTAGTCGTAGCTATTGTGAATTTGCGCGTTTGAAATGAACCACTCAGTGTCAGTTTGCGATTAGACCGGAGTTTGTTGTTGGGGTTGGACACAAACGTGCAGCCCTGTGAGGACGACCTACTGTCCATGAATGTTTTCATGTCACATCAGTTACTCAGACACAGAAGACGTCACCTCAAATCATTTTATTAAGTTCATTTTTTTCCACGTTGGGCAACATTTTACTGTTTTTTCTAGAAAACTTCAGTCCGTTGTTCTCTGTGGGTCCCTGCTGTGGTGGGGAGGTGGAGCCTGCTGCTGTGATTGGTCAGCAGGGACACGGCGTACTGGCGTCCTGCTCCACTGTTAGTCCTTTACTCAGTAGGAACGCTTCCTGCTTTGGTTCGCGCCCGAGGAACTTCCTCAACATCTCGGAGGCGTCCTCGGAGCCGCCGGGCCGCAGGATGAACTTCCTGTAGTCCAGACCCACCTGGAGGACCAATCAGGAGACAGGATTTAGTGAGTCAACATCTGCTCTGACGTGGCTCTGTCCACGTTGTGTTGTCTCTTTAGGCTAACAGTTTCCCCCCACTTCCAGTCTTTGTGCTAAGCTAGGCTAAACACAACGTGCTTAGCGTCAGTCGCTTGTTTTGGTTAGTCAGATATGTTTTAAAGTAATCAGCTGGTATTTTCCTACCCATCATACATTTCACATGCTGATTTTATTTTGCCCTCAGCTGTTCTGAGATCTGACCTTTGGGTTCATGATTCCCTCCTGTTTGAAGCGAGCGAAGAACATGTCCATGGAGAACACCTCGCTCCAAAGGTAACCGTAGTACTGAGCATCGTAACCACCTGCCAGGTGTCCGAAGGTCGCTGGCATGTTGGTTTCTGCAGAGAGAGACAGAGAGGTCGAAGGTCAGAGAGATGACCGGATGAAAACCAGGTAGCAGGGAGGAAGAAGTCTGAAGGTCTGTTTTTATTAGGTTTAAACTGCGTCTACAGTTTCTGTACTGCGTGTCACTGACCGTCCAAACCAAAACTCTTTTCCTTTCAAATTTAATTTCACTGTAAAATTAACTCTCCCGAAAAAACCCACTGTTTAATAAGCAGGATTAATATTCATCATGTCACAGAGACAACAGACTTTATTTTAGTCTTGTTATTCAAACTGATGTGTAATCTCTGTGTGTCCGTAGGGCTGAGCGATATGAACAAAAATTCATACCTCTGTATTTACAGGCTGACTGGCCATACATGCTTTATATCTCGGTATTTTCTACGAAATGGGCGACATGTTTTCAGCTGCAAGTCAAAGCCACATCGACTAGAATACATTGAAAATGCAAAGATGGGGATTTTATTCCTGTTTGAAAACATGCAGCTGCACAACAGTTACACCTCCAAAACACTAGTTGGCGGCGGGGTTTCTGTGCAGTGCTGTAAAGTTTAGTTGATTCAAAACACCTGAGCTCGACGAGACCCGACGCGACCCAGTGGACCCCGACGGGTCGGGCCAGGTTTGGATAACAAATCAGAAATGTTGCTCGGGTTCGGCCCACTTGACATGCTGCTGTGTTGTGCTATGGCCTGTTCAAGTGCTGGGATTTGTTATTTACGTGACAGCGCCTGAAGGCAACACAGGCTCCGCTCCAACTGAGTGTGTGTGCAGTGTGTGTGACTGTGAGTAACAGCAGCCTTTTGATGGTCACACTGTGTGTGGTCACGGTAAACAGACAAGCTGTAACCATGGTAACAATAACTATGTCAGGTGACAAACTGCGTCGGGCACGGGTCGGGTCTGGACTTAAAAATCAGAAAGTCTGTCGAGTTCGGGCCGGTCTCAGTTATAACTGTCTCAGACTCGAGCCAGATTCGGTCAGGAAAATGCATCCCGAGCCGTGCTCTATTATGGGCTGGCTACACGGTGTGTGCGTCAGTGTTACCGGTGTGCCAGAAATGAGGGAACTGAGAAAGGTATGATTAAATGTGTTATTTCTTTTGACGCGTTATTTTTCCTTTAATTAATTAATTGAAATTAACGCGTTAAAGTCCCAGCACTAGTTATTAGTTTATGTTATTGTGTGACTTTGAGGTTTAAAGGGTGAGTTCAGATTCGCAGCGATGGACCGGCAGCTCACGTGTTCAGAGGGGTAGAATGACTGTTTCTGTCTGGTTTTTAAGAAATCGTAGATTAGATTCACTTTCAGACTTTCTGTGACATTTGACCTGATAAATGAGACTTGGATTACACTGCACGAGTTGTTTGAGAGTTTGATAACAGATGTTTTGATATAGTTTTGCTGTTGGACCACATTTACGTCAAGTCATCAATAATGTTCCCAATTTTTTGGTGATTCTTCGTTCAGCACGTGCAAGAAGAATAAAGATTTATGCAGAAATCCAACTGAACAGTTGAGACGAGATACTGATATACAAACGACAAACGGTCATTTGGGGGGGAGGGGGGAGGGGGGGTGTTGGAGTGTTCCTTTAATTTCTGTTGGAATATAAAATGTCTCAGCGTCAGAGCAGCTTCACTGAACTCTGTGGTTTTATTGTAGTTCTGCAGAGTGCCACCAGGTGGAGCTCCTCTCCGTCTGATGGGCCCCAGAGCGGAGCTGCCACCTGAACATCATCACTAATAGGGTTTCCATCCACCTATTCTTATTAGAATTTTCAAAAATAGCAAAAATAAACATTAATGGAAACGCTAGAAATTCGAAAAAAGGCTGAAAATTCGCAAAAAAGTTTTTATGCTTGGAGGGGGTGGATTTGTCTGCGTATCGATAAAAGGAAAGTACGACTTTTTGTTATGGAAACAGGTTTTGCGGATAAACGATGACTGGACAGGAATATATATGTATAATTGAGTGTATGAAATACATTTAATCCTGTTAATCTGGGGTAATTGTTTAGAGAACTGACACTTGAGAGCCAATTACTACAGGACAGGTGAGTGTAATTCACAGTTTCTCATACACATGGAGAACGACGCGGTGGTCTCCTTCCAGCTATTTCCGACAGTACTCTTAACATTAAAATTCTTCCTTGTCGTCTCTTCTTCAGGATGGCTCGGTACGCGGTGAATGCTGACAAAATGGTGACCAGAGTTCTTCCAAACGCTGACAGGTCGATCAGGAATCTGTCCATGATCAGTTGTTGACTGTCAGCCGAGTGTGTTGTTTGTTTTGTGGCAGAGAGACGCTCTCTGATGACGTCATCTCATGGCGCACTCTCCTCTCAATAATCGCAAAATAATAACAAATGGAAACGGGCATAAAGTCGCATTTTCTTTTTGCGCATTTTCACTAAATTCGCTCAAAAAATTCGAGACATTCGGATGGAAACCTGACTATTGTGAGTCACCAGCTGACGTCTGAGTCACTGGGTCACATTTGGTGGGCTGACCAGAGAAAAAGGAAGCCTGGTGTGTGTTTGTGGTTTTTTTGTGTGAGCAGTTTGTACAGTGTTTAAAGTGTGACCTGATGAGGCAGGGATCCCCAGGATGTCCTGACAGAGGCGTGCATACTCCTCTGCGGCGTCCAGCCCGGTCCTGGTGTGCAGAGCCTGATCCACTTTAGCCAGAACGATCTGCCTCAGGTTAAACAGACCTGCGGGAGAGTCACGGTTACCATGGCAACAGTGAGAAGAGCGCAGCTGTCAGTTGGAGCGTCACCTCCACCTCACACGCCCATTATCATGTTTGTCTTTCAAACTCAATGCTTGTACTTTGTTGACAGACAGTGCTACTTCCTGTGTGGTACCCACCGGTGTTGGCGAGGCGGGACTTGATGAGTTTGTCGAGCAGCTCGTCGGGGATGGCGTTGCCAGTCTTGTAGTGTTTGGACATCCTCTGCAGGGGCTCCTTCTCCCAAACCCAGTTCTCCAACATCTGAGACGGAGCCTCCACAAAGTCCCGCTCCACGTGAGTCCCGCTGAACATGGCGTAGTCTGCCTGCACACACACACACACACACACACACACACACACACACACACACACTTAGAGACCGGCTGACAGGAAGTGTCCAATCACAGTAGTTACCTCCATCATCATGAGTTAATGTGTCATCAACTACGTCAACTCGTGGGGTCACAAAATAACTGTTCAGGACTGGAGAGTTAGAGTCAGAGTTAGGCTAATGTTAGCCGCTCTGTCTGAGGAGGAGGAAGAGGAGGATAAAATCTCCAGATATTATTTCTCCTGAAACTTTTTTTGGATCAAAAAGTTGTGTTTTGATCCTTTAATGCACTCTGGTTCCTTACTAACATTGACAGTACCAAAAGTGTGAATCAGTTTATTTTCACTGAGAATTAGAAAATGGCTGTGGGGCCAGATTTGGCCCACGGGCCAGAAGTTGAGCATCACTGCTGTTAACTGTTTGCATTCAAAGCGTGACAGGTGTAGCAGCAGCGGTGAGGGGTCGAGTTGCAGCCTCTGGTTCATCAGCTGACCTGAGCGCAGAGTTGGTGCATGACGTGTCCGAACTCATGGAAGTATGTCTCCACCTCGTCGTGCTGCAGCAGTGACGGAGCATCGGCCGTCGGCTTGCTGAAGTTGGCCACCATTGCCGCCACAGACATCTGACGCCTGCCGTCAGACAGCAGACAGCCGGGCTGCAGGCCGAAGCAGGCGGCGTGACCGTACTTCCCCTCCCTGCAGGGGACAGGTGAGAGAGGACACACTGAGGACACCTGGACACTCACATCTCCACATTTACCTGAAATTAATACGCAGCTCTCTGCCGCCTTGTTACCCCACCAGCAGAGCCCTCACCTGGGGTAGAGGTCGAGGTAGAACTGGCCGATCACCTGCCCACTGCTGCGGTCCTTCACACAGTACAGAGAGACGTCAGGGTGCCACACAGCAGCTCCCTCCACCTGCTCAAAGGACAGACCCAGCAGCTCCTGGTAGATGTCCAACAGACCCTGAGTCACCACCTCCATGGGGAAATACTCCTTCAACTGGTTCTGATCCACTGCGTACTGAGTCTCCTCCACCTGAGAGGAAGAGGAGGAGGAAGAGGAGGACGTTAATAAAGTCATAATCCAACTTGGAGATTTGAATCATCAGTCAGAGACCTGTCAGTCCACTGAGACTGCATCAAGAGGAGCAGTCGGGGGGTTTCGTGCGGTGTACCTGTGGGGACGTTTCTGTTTGTGGTGGGGGAAAAAAATCAGACAGCATAGTGTCGCCATATTTTGCGTGGCAATGCTGTATCGATACACCAACGCCAAGAATCGTGAATACAAATCAATCTTCAGGTAGCCTCCTCAAATAATAAAATGTGTTGTTTTTTCAGATCACTAGATCATTGTACCTACATATTGTATCTGCTCCATAAAAATGAGTGATGTGAGATGAACGGATTAAAAACATGTCATATTGGATAAAACAGATGTTGACAGCGTTCAGGGAACTCATTTGCAGTTGTTGAAAAGTGATGAATCACAATGTATGTTGCAATATGTTTAAAATTGAAATACCTGTATCGTAACTCAAGCACTTTTAGTTTTGGTCCCTTGATTTTGCCGCAGAGTGAGAGCTCCTTGCTTTTACACTGTCTACACGGAGGCAGCTGAGCGGAGGAGGAGAGGCTTTTCACTGTCGGGTCTTAGGGCGCATTCACACCAGGATAGTCTGGGGGACTCGGTTCGACTGGGCGGGAAATGCTGAAAATTTCACACCCTCATTTGGTTCGGTCACTTTCACACTGCACTTTTTAAAGCGGACCAAACCGCCTGGACAACGTCACGCAGTTACAACAGCTGCTCGTTTGAGGGGGGTATTACCCAAAACGACCACTGACCGGGAAGAAAAAAATCATGAGGAAGAAGAAAACCCAGCTTATTGATTGGCCAGGACCGAAAACGGGAATCCATCCCCTTCAGCCGGCTTGGTCACCACAGAAACAAAGGAGCAACACCACATTTATGCAGTCTGCAGGGTTTCTGTTTTTACTTTCTTTTTATACTTCTTTTCTTTTTTTTTTATCTCTGCTTCTCCCAGTTTGTGCTATTGGCTTTGTTTTTTTTCTACACAGGATGCACTGCACTCTACGTCACCTCCTCTCTTTGGCTCGCTGGATAGTCCGTTAGCATTTCCCACTGTAAGCGAACCGCACCAGGGTTCACTTGCAAGTGAACCGAGACCTACATAGTTTCGGTGCGAGTTGCTGAGTGTTGGAGATATCAGCCTGAGGAGATGCCTTCTCTCCAAAATAATGGAACTAGATGAAACTCCAAAAACAGAATTAAATGAAAAAACATTTGAAAAATTTAACAGCAATGTGTCTTTCCAGAAATCATGGCCTAGTTACTAATCCACAGACCTCATTGTGGTGTTAGGTGAGCTAGTAGTTCCTACGTGAAACTGTTTACAACACGGTCTGTGGATTATCTTGAGTAACTGGGTAATGATTTCTGGAAAGAGACATTAATGTTTTCAGATGTATTTTTTTGGAGTGCTGTCCAGTATCTGTATCACCAACACTCTGCAACTCACACAAAGCCTATCTAGACTGATGAACAGCAGCACAGGTAAGAGGGAAAATATGTGTGTTTGATTTTGGGGTGAACTGTCCCTTTACATTTGTCTTTGTAGATGTCCCTGTAGCTGGTCTTTTCCCAGGCGTGCAGCTCTTACCTGAGTCATGCAGTTGCGGGTGTCCCAGGCGTGCAGCTCTTACCTGAGTCATGCAGTAGCGGGTGTCCCAGGCGTGCAGCTCTTACCTGAGTCATGCAGTTGCGGGTGTCCCAGGCGTGCAGCTCTTACCTGAGTCATGAAGTAGCGGGTGTCCCAGGCGTGCAGCTCTCCGTTGAAAGGCAGATTTCTCTTCTGACACTCCTTCTCCTTCAGTTTGAGGATGACCGAGCGCTCTTCGTCACCCAGAGGCTTCAGCTTACGAGCCAGCTCCTCTGAAACACACCAGAGAGAGGAGGAGTCAGGAGAGGAGCTCCCTCTGCAGGTAACCAATCAGCTGTTCCCCATCTCCTATGGAGGAGTTTACTCCCACTCCTTCCACTCAGCACTGGATTAAATTACACAACAGAGCACGAGTTCATGTGAGATCATTTCTGTCCAAACACTGAAGGTGATGTAATAAAAGCAGCATGTTGTTTCACACACGTCTCTCTGCAGGTAATCAGAGCACACAGGTGTAACTCCACTCACCCAGGAAGCTGGCCACCTTCTTCCCAGACTTGGCCATGTTCATCTCCAGGACGAAATCAGCGTGTGTGGTGAAGCCGAGCAGCGAACTCTTCTGAGCCCGCAGCTCCACCAGCTCCTTCAGGATGGCCGAGTTCTCCTGTAGACACACACAGGACGTTCAGGTAAGGAACTCTGGATTCGTACCGTTTGGACCTTTAATGGATAATCCCAGTTTATGTTAGATCTTCTCACGTTGTCATCACTGATAGAAATGATGGACAAAACAAACAAAATGAGCTGGTATAAATTGGAATGATCCTTTAACTGAAACAATGTTGAACCTAGCTGTGAATATAAAACCAGAATCACCGCCCTGCAGATGTACGTATCTGTGAACCAGTCACGTTTCTTTGACAGTTTCCATCCATGTCAGTGAAAACATGGACGCTTCACACACAGAGCATCTATACAATCAGCACAGTTTCAAGATTAGAGTCACCAATTCAGTATCTGACCAAATGTCTCCCCTTCTGTTCCTGAGATATGACACCGAGTAACATCCAGAAAAGTGTTTTTGCAGAACATGATGATGCAAGGTCAGACTGGACGGGACCCAGTGGACCCCGACAGGTTGGGCCGGGTTTGGATAACAAATCCGAAATGTTGCTCAGGTTCGGCCCACTTGACATGCTGCTGTGTTGTGCTATGGCCTGTTCAAGTGCTGGAATTTGTTATTTAGTAACAGCAGCCTTTTGATGGTCATTTACACACTGTCCATGTGTGATCACGGTAAACAGACAAGCTGTAACCATGGTAACAATAACTATGTCAGGTAACATACGGCGTCGGGCTCGGGTCGGGTTTGGACTTAAAAATCAGAAAGGCTGTTGGGTTCAGGCCGACCTCGGTTATAACTGTCTCGGACTCGAGCCAGATTCAGTCAGGAAAATGCGCCCCATTTCAGCCCTAATAAGGACTGTCAGAAAACATATAAACATTTAAAAGATAAACTACCTGTCTCTCATAATACTATGACTACACATGATATTCTGTCTTCTGTTTCCTGTAAAATTTAGATTTTATTCTTCAAAACACCTCTGAAACGATTACAACCTTGTTATGTCTCATTTTCCTCAGACAGCCGCCCGAACGCTGCAGCGTACAAGACGATTCCCAGGATTCAGCAGCTTATATTTCCCACGTTAACTCCACGCTCACAGAACGAAGTCTGAGGTTTTTAATAACATCCAAAATCTGTCCCAACTGTTCACAGTGATTACAGTAGAGAAACAACCTGACAGTACCACTGGAATATGAATTATATTTATCTTTGTTTTATTAGCGTCACGTTTGAATCTCCTGACTCCTCACTGTGAAATGAAATCCAAACACTGATCTATAAATAACTCCCCCTCTTCATGGCGATCACTTCAGCTCTGAAAACAAACGTCTTTCGCTCAAGAAAAGAAAACTAACAGTTTAATTGCATAAATGAGTGTTTGTAGCCGAGTCGATGACAGACGTTTGTTTACTTCCTGTCTCACCTCTTTGCAGCGGGAGTTGAAGGCTTCCTCCAGCTTCCTGCGGGTTTCTGGGACGAAGCATTTCTTCATGGTGGGGAAGTAATGAGGATACTTCAGAGTGACCTTCAGCTTCTCTCCATCCTTCTCCAGAGAGCTCAGGAAGTCCTCAGGGAGGCCGCCTGAAACCAACAACGCCGCCACACGAGTTAATATACACAGAGAGACAGGAAGACCAGGTGAGACGAACTGAAGGGTTCAGAGAGAGGAAGACCACGTGAGACGGACTGAGGGTCAGAGACAGGAAGACCAGGTGAGACAGACTGAAGGGTTCAGAGAGAGGAAGACCAGGTGAGATGGATGGAAGGGTCAGAGAGAGGAAGACCAGGTGAGATGGATGGAAGGGTCAGAGAGAGGAAGACCAGGTGAGACAGACTGAAGGGTTCAGAGACAGGAAGACCAGGTGAGGCGGACAGAAGGGTCAGAGACAGGAAGACCAGGTGAGACAGACTGAAGGGTTCAGAGAGAGGAAGACCAGGTGAGATGGATGGAAGGGTCAGAGAGAGGAAGACCAGGTGAGACAGACTGAAGGGTTCAGAGACAGGAAGACCAGGTGAGGCGGACAGAAGGGTCAGAGACAGGAAGACCAGGTGAGACGGACATGAGGGTTAGAGACAGGAAGACCAGGTGAGACGGACATGAGGGTTAGACACAGGAAGACCAGGTGAGACGGACAGAAGGGTCAGAGAGAGGAAGACCAGGTGAGATGGACAGAAGGGTCAGAGACAGGAAGACCAGGTGAGGCGGACAGAAGGGTCAGAGACAGGAAGACCAGGTGAGACGGACAGAAGGGTCAGAGAGAGGAAGACCAGGTGAGACGAACTGAAGGGTTCAGAGAGAGGAAGACCACGTGAGACGGACTGAGGGTCAGAGACAGGAAGACCAGGTGAGACAGACTGAAGGGTCAGAGACAGGAAGATCAGGTGAGACGGACATGAGGGTTAGAGACAGGAAGACCAGGTGAGACGGACAGAAGGGTCAGAGAGAGGAAGACCAGGTGAGACGGACAGAAGGGTCAGAGACAGGAAGACCAGGTGAGACGGACAGAACGGTCAGAGAGAGGAAGACCAGGTGAGACGGACAGAAGGGTCAGAGAGAGGAAGACCAGGTGAGGTGGACAGAAGGGTCAGAGACAGGAAGACCAGGTGAGACGGACAGAAGGGTCAGAGAGAGGAAGACCAGGTGAGACGGACAGAAGGGTCAGAGAGAGGAAGACCAGGTGAGATGGACAGAAGGGTTCAGAGAGAGGAAGACCAGGTGAGACGGACTGAAGGGTCAGAGAGAGGAAGACCAGGTGAGACAGACGGAAGGTTCAGGACTTACCCAGCTCGTCTCTGGTGAAGGACAGACTGGTCGTGTCCTCGTTCAAGTTCTTGTTGAAATCGATGCACAGGTTGCTCAGCTTCTTCTTGATGGTCTTGATCTCCTGTTACAGCAGAGTGACGGTCAGAAACAAACACCTATTCTCTAATACTACACTGAGAGAGTAAGGTGATCTTTAGCACGGTGACACCAGCTCAGAGAGGCACAGGTTGATCTTCTCTGAGACACTTCACTTAATGATGTGACAGAAGTGCAGTGAGTGTCTTTCCTAAAACGACGCACTGAGTTTGAAATCGTGCTGCATGAGGAATAACTGGAGTCAGTGCTGGGTGTAAAGGTGAGACAGGTTGGACCTGTGGTTAATAACAAAGAAGCAGCAGCCACCTCTTGCGTCTCTTTGGGCAGGTGGAGGCCGTTCCTCTTCCCCAGTTTGATCAGTCGCTCCATGTAGCGCTTGGACTCTGCAGTGAGGCTGCTGGGATCCACCTTGTTCTGCAGGCAGAAATAGAAAGACTTCATGAGGACAGGAAATGTTTAGAAACCAGGAGAAGAGCTGGAACAGATCCAGCTGTCTTCATTGACAGATTACACTGTTTTATAAGTCGTCAGATTCGATGTACTGTTTGTATCTGCTGTTTAAACTGCTGTTGTGTTTTGTTGTGTCTCTCTCCATCAGTGTGAAAGTATGTGTGTGTATGTAAAAAGGTGTGTGACTAGACGACTGGGTCGTCAGCTATGGGCTCCTGCAGGTGACTGGCTTCCTCCGGATGACTGTTCGCTGTGTAAGAAGCCAAGATGGAGGAGCGCAACCTGAGCCCAACCCGAGCCCTAGCTGAGCCTGACCTGAGCCTGACCTGAGCCCAACCTAAGCCTGACCTGAGCCCGACCTGAGCTCAACCTGAGCCTGACCTGAGCCTGACCTGAGCTCAACCTGAGCCTGACCTGAGCCTGACCTGAGCCCGACCTGTGCTATGTTCCAAAATCCATACTGCCATGAGTACACTTACACACAGTACACTGTCCGCACTTACAGAGTGCACATATTTCAGCGAGTAAGTGCTGTTCCGATTCATTACTCTATGGCGCACTTACCGTATGTTACGATCACGACTACGGCTGTGACTCGTCAGTGACGTCACCCGCCAACAAACTGGAACAGACGGCAGGTCAGTGGTCCTGCCTCTTCCACTACGTCGCTAAGATGGCGGCCGTTGAGTACGAAAAGTGTGCAATGTTCCACACTCTCAATTTTGGCCGTTATGAGTACACATCCGGATCTTTTAGGTACACTTCTTTTTCGCCACAATTGTAAGGTGAATGCCCTCTGTACACAAAGTGGGTACGGTAAGTGCAGAAAGTATGGGTATTGGAACAGACGGCTGGACCTGAGCCCAACCTGAGCTCAACCTGAGCCCGACCTGGACCTGAGCCCGACCCAAGCCTGACCTGAGCCTGACCTGAGCTCAACCTGAACCCTACCTGAGCCCTAGCTGAGCTTGAACTGAGCCTGACCCAAGCTCAACCTGAGCTCGACCCGAGCCTGACCTGAGTCCTACATGACCGAAGCTTGATCTGAGCCTGACCTGAGCCCTACCTGACCTCGACCTGAGCCTGACCCAAGCCCGACCTGAACTCGACCTGAGCCCGACCTGAGCTTGACCTGAGCCCGACCTGAGCCTGACCTGACCTGAGCCCTACCCGAACTCGACCTGAGCCCCGACATGAACTCGACCTGAGCCCGACCTGATGTCCAAATGTCTGATCGATGTGAAAGTGAGAGGAGGTGGAGGGAACAAGGAGCAAATGACAGACCTATCAACCAATCACCTTCCCATTCATCCGTCTATCTGCCTGCTGATTGGACAGCTCCTCCAGCTCACCTCCAGAGCGACGATCCTCTGGTAGACGTCCTCCCTCATGCTCATCTCCACGTCGAACTCCGACAGGCGCTTGTCGGCCTCCGTGCTCGCCGCCCGCACTTCCTTACAGGAAGAGACGTGCTGCGGGAAGTCCAACATGTTCCTCTGGACTGAGACGGGCGAGGGGCGGGGTCAGACAGACGATGGCCGTGGTCCAACAGGTGAGGGGTGGGGTCAGACAGACGATGGCCGTGGTCCCACAGGTGAGGGGCGGGGTCAGACATGATGGGCGAGGTCCCACAGGTGAAGGGCGGGGTCAGACAGAGGAGACAGCACAGCAACGTCACAGTCAGCTTGATGGATTTTCTGAACATCCAATAGGATTTAAGAGAACTAGAGCTAGTTATTATATTTTCATTCTTTATTAACCTACTGACTTTTTTAATGTAACATCCATGATTTTTCTGTAACATGTTAAAAATGACAGCTTTCTATCATGAACAGCTCATTTACTCATTTACGGCCACAAAGAACAGAATATTCTAGTAAAACTTCACTTTATCTCACAGGTGTGAGCAGAGCCAAACATCAAGGAGCAGCAATGACCCGGCAGCTGAGTTTACGACGCCACGGGAGGAGCAACAGGCAGAAATGTACGACAGGTAATAACACACACCTGCACGGTCCTTTTCAGTATCAAGTAATTTCTAGACTTTGATTAAGCAACTCAGAATTTGACTTTAGTATCTTTAACTGTCGAATCCATATTTTGTCATTTGAAATTAGCATCTTGTACCGTCATATGTTTAATTCAGTATCTCACAACTTTTAATTTCCAATTATTATTTTGCAATTTTGATTTACTTTTGGTTTATTTCGAGTTATTATTTAGATTTTATTTTTGTCTCTAATTTGACATTTTTATTTATTATTTTGTGATTTTGATTATTTTGTAATTTTGATTCATGTTTTGGTCATTTCAATTTATTTTTTGCATTTTTATTTGTTATTTTGTGGTTTTTATTCTTTATAGTGTTTTTTTTTTTTATCTATCAAGTTGACTTTTTTCCATATTCATTATTTTGCTGTCATTTGTTATTGTGACATTTTTATGTATTAGTTTGTCATTTTTATAATTTTGTAATTTTGACTCATTTTTAGGTCATTTCAATTCATTTATTTAAAATGTTGTCATTTTTATTAATTATTTCGTCTTTTTAATTTTATAATTTTTTTATTTTTGTAATTTTGATAAATTTTTTTGGTCATTTCCATTTGCTTAATTATTTTAATTGCACTTTTATTTGTTATTTTGTCATTTTTATTCTTTATATTGTATTTTTATTATTTTATAATCTCTATTTTTTTTTGCAATTTCGATACATTTCTTTGGTCATTTCGATGCGCTTATTTATTTCAACTGCATTTTTATTTGTTTTTTTGTCATTTTTATTATTTAGAATTTTTCATTATATCTTTTTTAATTTATAAAGTTGACATTTTTGTTTTATCTCAATTAATTATTTTGCTGTTGTGCCATTTTTATTTATTTTGTCATTTTTATTTACATTTTTGGTCATTTCAATTTAATTTTTGGTCATGTCCAATTATTATTTTATTTTTGTTTATTATTTGGTCATTTTGATGACTTTTATTTTTGTCACTGTAATTTCTTATTTTGTAATTTATATTTAGTAATTCTTAAATTTGTCTTAGCTTTTAATATTTACAATCTGGTATGTAGTAATTGTAATTTAGAATTTTCACTTTCTAATTCCCATAATTTTGAGAAAGTCTTTAATAATCTAAACTTTTATTTTTATGTTTTTACATTTCATATATTTTCTCAGGTGAAATTCACTCCCATAAAAAAAGAACCAGCTCTAATTTTCCCCTCTACAGGCTGTCGCTCATCAACAGTCATGACTTTAACAGTGATGAGAGTTGGTATGAGCTGGAGATAAAGTCGTAGTTTCGGTGTTTCCTCCTGCAGCAGCATGTCGGAGGTGTTGTCAGGTTTTCAGCTGCCTCCACATAAAAACTCTGCGTCTCTATTGTGGCAGCAGCAGCTGGTTCAGCTGCTTTCTCTCCAAACTGCTGACCAGTCTTTACCATCACATACTGATTGTGCTGACTCAGCTTCACTGCAGCGCTCACAATGGACGAGCAGCCTCCCCGTGCTGTCAGGTTCACGCTGCGTTTGACCTCTTTACATTCAGGTTCATCGTCCGTCAACTGTACGAGCTGCAGAAATATCTCGAGGCTACGTTTAAATAAAACATTTTTTTGATCTCTGCTGGCCCGTCAGAGTAAAGAGACGGTTCGGATCCTTTGAAGTGGGGTTATAGGAGCGTCAGTGGCAGGTGTCGGTCGGCACGCTCCCAGTTTGGAGAAGCAGGCTGAAGAACCACCACATGAGCTCAGAAATGTGCTGCTGTGGACGGGGGCAGCAGGAAAACAGATTTTAGCCACCTTAAAAAAAATCTTCATCGGTTTAAGTTTACGCTTTATTCAAAGTATTTCCACTGCTTTACCTCGCCACAGACAGGGGCTGTTATCGGTGCTTTTCTTTAAGCCGCCAGACTTCATTGACAAAAACAGTCAGTTTAGCTGGCTGAACACAGGAGCTGCTGGAGCTTGTTCCTCCTTATTACCGCTCAGCGATCAGGAAAGCCACCCTGACCACAGAGGACCCTTCTCACCCCTCCACTACTCCTTCCAGTTACTGCCATCAGGGAGACGGGACAAAGTCCAAAAGGCCTGGACAAACATCTACGAGAAATCCTTCATTTCCTGTGCAGTAACCAGCCTGAACAATCTAAAATACACACGGCACATTCACCAGCTTTTATCAGCTGCTGTTTGAACAGTCCCTTTTTAATGTGCCTGCACCACGTGTGTTTTAAATGTGTTTTAAATGTCAATCATGTACAGAGCCTTGTCAAAGGTGAGTTTTCTGTCTGTCTGACAATAAAGTCTACCTACCAACCAACCTACCTACCTACCTGCGTATCTACCTACCAACCTACCTACGTACTAACCAACCTACCTACCTACGTACGTACCAACCTACCTATCTACATATCTACCTATCTATCTATCTACCTATCTACCTACATACCAACCAACCTACCTATCTACCTACGTACCTACCTACGTACCAACCAACCTACCTACCTATGTACGTACCTACCTACGTACCAACTTACCTACCTACCTACCTACCTATGTACCAACCTACCTACGTACGTACCTACCTACGTACCAACCTACCTACCTACCTATGTACCAACCTACCTATCTACCTATGTGCGTACCTACCTACGTACCAACCTACCTACCTACCTACCTACGTACCAACCTACCTATCTACCTATGTGCGTACCTACCTACATACCAACTTACCTACCTACCTATGTACCAACCTACCTATCTACCTACCTACCTATGTATGTACCTACCTACATACCAATCTACCTACCTACCTACCTATGTACCTACCTACCTACGTACGTACCTACCTACGTACCAACCTACCTATCTACCTACCTACCTACGTATCTACCTATCTATTTACCTACCTATGTATGCACATACCTACCTACGTACCAACCAACCAACCTACCTACCTACTGTGTGGCACAATAACACTACCAAACAGACAGCGATCAAGGCAGCGGTAGACCAGCAGCTCCTGTGTTTAGCGTTGTTGAGTCACTGTTTCTCAGTGGAGTCTGACTTTGAAGAGAGGGACATACTGGCTTCAGTTTCCTGTCAGATTGGCTGCCTGTTGCCGAGGTGAAGCAGGGGAACTACCCCCAATATAGTGAACACTTACAGAGATATTGATATATTCAGGGGGCTAAAATATGTTTGGTTGCTGACCCCGCCCACAGTCAATCAATCAATCAATTTTATTTATAAAGCCCAATATCACAAATCACAATTTGCCTCAAAGGGCTTTACAGCATACAACATCCCTCTGTCCTTAGGACCCTCACAGCGGCACATTGCTTAACTTCTGTGTCAGTACTCCTGTCTGCTTCTCCAAACCGGGGGCGTGCCGACTGACGTCAGCTGTAGGTAACACACTGACTGTGGATAAGTAGCTCAAACAGCTCCACTTAAAAAGATCTGAACTCTTTAATGTTTAATATTCGTCCTCATGTTCAGACTCAAACAGTGAACGTATCTTCTACCCCATCATCATTGAAAACACATCAGTGACCCACACTGGGTCACGTGTTCCCTCATCACCATCAGCACACACACTGCGATTTATTTTATAAACCGTCCTGCTGACACTAACACTCACTAGAGCACCTGCACATTAATCCGCTGCTGAAAATAGTCCCCAACAACATCACTAGCTGAGTCTCAGTTCAGAGGCTGCAGCCTTCGAAGGCTGCATTTGAGGACCAATTGTGTCACATCGGCGCGATCAAAGCCGTCCCATTTCAAAGGCTCCTTCAAATGCTGCTGAGAAATTTTTATAAAGTGAAGCTGAAACTAGACGGCTGTCTCGAAGGAAGAATTCGATGATTTAGAAAACAAGAAGCAGGGATGAAAAATTATGTAAACAATTTGTACCGTTTACCGTTAAAGTAAAGTATTGTGTAGAACGAGTTTATGTGATAACTCTACGTGAACAGCTGGGTGGTTTCACTTGTCTCTTACACTCTGGTGAAAAATGATTCTGAATCATGATTTTTTTTATCATCAGACCACAGAGCGCTCTGCAGCTCCAGCATCAGAGGAGGAAGACTGCCGATTGGTGGACACTGACCGGTGTACTCGACCTCCACGTCAGCGAGCGCCTTCAGTGTGTTCTCGAAGGTGACGCTGTCCAGGTCCAGCGCCCCCACGCTGTCGTACACCGTCTTGGTGTTGGCGATGAGCTCATCGGAGAGCTGCTGGATCTGCTCAGGGTTCAGGTCCCAACGCAGTCGGTTCTCAGAGCAGACCGGCACCTGGCTGCCAAACACCACCTCACCTGGAACAGCAGAGGACGGGACGGGACATCACAGGATTAAAAGACATGATGGGAAACAACAGGACAGGTCAGCGATGTAGAAGTACTCATATCTTTTACTCGAGTAAAAGTACTGATACCACACTGTAAAAACACTCTGTCATGGGTACATGGAAATCCTTCAGTAAAAGTATGTGAGTATAAAATGTAGTTAAAGTATTAAAGTACCAAACTGTGGCTGTTACACTGTTATACACCCATCAGCCAAAACATTAAACCACTGACAGATGTGGTGAGTGACATCGATCATTTCATTACAGTGCAATGTTCTGCTGGGAAACCTTTGGTCCTGGTAAACTCCACCGCAGGAACTTTTATCATTTACCCGGGATTTTGAAAAACCTCAACGTGTTTCCACTGAAATTACCTGGGGAAAAAACTTTCCCTCAACCCCAAACTTTCCCTGAACAAAGTACCTAGTAGGAAGGTAGGAGAATTCTTGAGGGGCGGGGCTGTGTGCTGAAGAACGCTGATTGGTGGAACACACACTTGCAGCGTTCCACACTTCCGTGCCAGTGTGGCTGCAAACTTTATTTCATTTCTACAAGCTTCACTTGGTTTGTGTTTTGATCATTTGGAAAATGGAGCAAAAGAAGAGAAGCTACGAGAAGTGGACGGACGACGAGGTCCAGGCTCTTTGGAGCGTATTTGCCCAGGAAGAAATTCAGTGATAGTAAATTCGGTAAAAAAAAGTTAGTTGTTGGGTAGTAATACCCCGAATACAGGTACAGTTCATCAGAATGTCCTCTTAAAAAGTGTTTTACTCAACTCAACTCAACTTTATTTATATAGCACTTTAAAAACAACCACAGCTGAAACAAAGTGCTGTACATAAATAGGTAAAACAACAGAAACATAAAACAATTAAAACAACAATTGAAAAGATTGATCCCAAAACTTGCAAAAAGACACCCAACATGTTGGCTATGTGCACACAGACCCACCAATATTAACATCATTGTGTAACTGTAAAATGTTGCACTAAATCCATGAAGGTTCACTTTTTTAAAATATGATGCAGGAGGGCGTGAGAACCAATAAAAACTATGAAACATTAATACTGCATTTTCTCCTTGGTCGGGCCCATTTTTGGCTCAGACTGACCTCAATACTAACGGACTAAACCTCAATAAAAACATTTGACTCGTGGACCTTATGTGAACCCATTAATCACTTTTAACTCCATCTTGCATGTAACACACCAGACTCAACTTTTATTCCGTATTATATGTCACTCTTACACCAATATCCCGTTAATCCCAGTCCAATCGTCACTAAAAACAGTTATAGAAGGGGAGAAGTGTGTTTTTCTGGTGGACAGGCAGTGTGCCGAATTAATAAGCAGAATATGAACATTTATAATATGTATTCAGTTGTGTTTAAGGCGGTGATGTAAGGCGCAGCGGGCGGTTTGAACTTTAAATTGACAGATGTTTAAATGGAGTTTGGCGCATTAGAAGAACTCACTCAGTTAGCTCACTGAATAAGCAGAGTGAGCTAGCGGCTAACATGCATCATGAAACAGGAGACAATCGGTGCAGAACTGCGGACAAACGAGCCTCTGTCACAACACACCGGCTTCCTTTAGGCTGTTATTAACTAATGTGATGATTACGATGATTTTCTGGTAAAATCTGATTAAAGTGTTTCAGCCTCCAGCCCCGCAGCTAACAGCTAACACAGCTAACACAGCTAACGTTAGCGCTGAGACTGAGCTGCAACACAGAGGCATCAAAGCTGATTAAATGTAAATGATCCAGGGACAGTCAGACAGGAAACATGGCGGCCACGCACATCATGCTACATTAAAATAATTCAGGCACGTTAAAAACATGGGGACACCACTCACCTGTCGGCCCCATGGTTCAGGTATTGAATGAAGGATCGTACCGTCCGTGCGGTGAGCTGTCAGGCGGCTGAGTGGAGGACGGTTAAAGCCGCCACAGAAGAAGAATTAAACTTCTGCTCACACATTTCAAAATAAAACTCGACATGAGCAGCATTTTTTACAGCAGAAATAAAAGCACCAAACTGAAGATTTGACTCATTTAAAAGCGGAGTGTGTGTTATAATGTACGACACAGTGTGTACAGTGTAATAAGCAGAGGTGGAGGAAGTGCTCAGACCTTTGTGTGTAGACATACCGTGAGACAAGGACAAGTCCTGCACTCAAAATGTCACTGAGGGAAAAGTACAAAAACATCAACATATGTTTAAAGTAAAAGTACTCAGTATTTCCCACGATACTGTTGATTATTATATTGCTCTTTGCTTTGCAGAGTTTACTTATCGTACTGATGTGTGTGTTTCTTTATACTCATGTGATTAAAATATAAATACTGATCATCCTGTTCATTTATTATATTTTACTTGACTTATTATATTGGCCTGTGGTTTTACTGATGTCTCTTATAATAATAATAATACATTTTATTTGAAAAGCACCTTTCAGAACACTCAGGGTCACTGTACAATAATAAACAAGATAATGAAATAAACAACAAGGAGAGACAAACACACACGAAAAACCCCACAAGAAATAAAATGTACAGTGCAATGAAAGAAGAGAGTATGCTTATGTTTATTTGCACTCTGTCCCTCTGCTGCTGTAACGTTTCAGATTTCCCAATTTCTCATCTGATTAAAAGTACATGATTGACTTGATTAGAAATATTATATATCTATATCTATATCTATCTATATCTATCTATCTACCTATATATATATATATATATATAGGTAGATAGATATAGATATATATATAGATTTTTTTTTGTTATTATAAATCTGTATTATTAAAAATATTAAAAGAGGGTAGTCTTTAAAGCCAAATTATTTTATCAGAATTCTGATTCTGATTCTGAAAAAAATAATTTGGCTTTAAAGACTACCCTCTTTTAATATTTTTAATAATACAGATTTATAATAACAAAAAAAAAAATATATATATATATATATATAGAGAGAGAGAGAGAGAGAGAGAGATACTGATAGTTCTGTTAATGTATTATATTTTGCTTTACTTATTATATTGCCCTGTGTTCTTACTGTTAACTTATTTTAGCTGCTCTGTGTTTCTTACCAACACGTGCTCATTATATTGCTTCATGTTTTCACTGGTGTCTCTTGTTTGCACTCTCCCCTCTGCTGCTGTAATGTTGCAAATTACCCAATTTCTCATCTGATGAGACATAATTGACTTGAATATTATATACATAAAATAATTTGGCTTTAAAGACTACTGTCTTTTAATATTTTCAAAAAACAGATTTATTATAACAAAAAGAAAAAAATTCAATAAATAAATAAATACTGATCATCCTGTTAATTTATTATATTTCAGAGGTCAAAGGTCAAAGAAAACTTTATTATTCCTGAGGGGCAGTTTGTTATACAGCCAGCAGTCTCACACACATAAAACAAAAAAACATATAATAAAGGCAGACGTACAACAACATTCAAAGTTAAAGTGCCTCCTTTAGGAGGCCAGTGGCGTCGGAACAAAAGAGTTCCTGCAGGTAACGTGGCTGTACCTGCAGCCAGACGGGAGCAGCCTGAACTCTGAATTTTACTTATTATATTGCTTCATGTTTTCACTGGTGTCTCTTGTTTGCACTCTGTCCCTCTGCTGCTGTAATGTTTCAGATTTCACAATTTCCAAAAGAATTCAACATAAACAGAGTTCATATACACGACCATAAAACAGGAGAGGAACTTTGTTCTCATCTTCACCTAAATTACACAACAGACAGATTCTGTCCTCCTCTGAGGTGGCGTTAAACCTTCCTGTGTCTGAGGCTGATGGTGGCGTCCCTGACTGTAACCGTGCCCATAAGGATCTTTGTCCTCTGTTTAGATTAGACGTCACATCAGGTTCCACACTGTGGCTGTTCGTAGTTTTGGTTGACACCGCGAATCACCAGACCATTTTTCTCTAGAGACATTTTACTCCTCAACTCCTGAATGTCACAGATGAACCTGCTCTGGAAAATAAATGACAGGTTGATCAATAAAATAAGGAACAACAACAGCAATAAAAACAGTAAGTAATAATCAAATCTGTGAATTTACCAAAGCAGGAACATTCACATAAAAACAAAGAGCCCAGTCTCAGTCTGAAGTCGTCGAAATCTGACGCTTGGGCAGTGACATGCAGCGTCAGAAACCAACGAAATGAGGGGTCCTTTAACGCTGGCATGATACCGACTTTCACCCAGGAGGTCGGTGTTCACTTCCTGTAAGATTGTAAAGCCAAACACTGTCCTTTTTTCTTTTTTTTTAACCACGTGTGTGAGTTGGCAAAACGTAACCACGTGTGTGTGTTGGCTAAACGTAACCACGTGTGTGTTTTTGTTAAACATAACCACGTGTGTGTGTGTCGGCTAAACGTAACCGTGTGTGTGTTGGCTAAACGTAACCATGTGTGTGTGTGTTGGCTAAACATAATCGTGTGTGTGTCGGCTAAACGTAATCGTGTGTGAGTTGGCTAAATGTAACCATGTGTGTGTGTGTCGGCTAAATGTAACCATGTGTGTGTGTGTCGGCTAAACATAATCGTGTGTGTGTCGGCTAAACATAATCGTGTGTGTGTCGGCTAAACGTAATCGTGTGTGAGTTGGCTAAATGTAACCATGTGTGTGTGTGTCGGCTAAATGTAACCATGTGTGTGTGTGTCGGCTAAACATAATCGTGTGTGTGTCGGCTAAACGTAAGACTGTATGCAAACTGTACATTTCCTGTGAAAACAGGAAGTGTATTTTGAAAACAGACAATGCATGTAACAGGCTGAAGTTGACACGGCGTCCCAGAACGTCAACAACCAACACACCCAGGGTACCTTGGACGCCATATGTGGACGTGGAGAGTCCATGACCAAACGTGGACATGTGGCGAGGTCACAGTGAGGATGAGTTGGAAATGATCTACAGACACACACCTGTCGAATCTGTCAATTTTTCCTGTCTTGTAAAGTGTGTGAGTGTTGTGGAGTGTTAAGGGGGATTTATACATGTGTGGCAGACCCTACACACGTTGACTGCGCCATTGTGAGCATTTATACTCACACGTTGGTGTGTCTGTGTCACTCTGCAGTTACACCTCCAGAACACTAGTTGGTGGCGGAGGTTTCTGTGAAGTGTTGTAAAGTTTAGTTGATTCAAAACACACATTAAACACTCATTAAACACACATTAAACACACATTAAACATGGCTTCATAGAGACAGTTTCAAACACCAGTCAGCTTCACTATAACTGGCAGCATTCACAGACAAACACGTGTCTTTATCTGGACACATTTTCCCCACAAATACAACATGCTAACGTTATTAGCACAAGCCTATGGCTAGTTAAAGCTCATTTACGGAGTTTCAGGAATAAACATGATCAACATGACTGTGATGGTGTGTGATGAGAGAGGTGAGGTGGAGGGACGACCTGTCAGGTAGTGTCTCATAAACACAGCGTCAGTGTTTCCTTCTGTCAGTCACACAAGTTCAACATCATTCAGAAATATAGTGTCTGCATTATAGGATCTCTCCACCAGAGGACGCTGATAGTTTAATCTGTTAAATGTGCCTAAATACAAATCTTCTCTTCTTCTCTTTTTCTTTTCTTCTTTTATCTTCTATTTTTCTTTTCTTTTCTCACATGTATTTTAAAGTTGTGAGAAAAAGGAATCCTCAAAGTAATGGGACAGGCGGATATTTGTCATTTTACAACACTTTACAAACAGAACATAAAAACAAATATTAAAATTAGAGGAAAATAAATACAATAAAATATACAGATACTTATATACAAATCCTTTTATATGCAGACGTAGCTGAAATTATAATAAACCAATTAGATGCATTTTTGTCATGGTGAGGGGGGAACGACTGAGCGTGTGTCTGTAGATTATTTTCATGCCACTTCTTTGTGGTTTCATTCACAGAGGAATCAGAACATTTCAAAAGATGATGTCACTGACAGAAACTGACATCTTTCACAATCCCAATTCATCTGATGAAAGGTACATGATTTACCTGATTATTATTTTAGCAAAATATTATATACATAAAATAATTTGGCTTTAAAGACGACCTTCTTTTGATATATAAGATTTATGATAATAAAAAATTATAAAATAAAAATACATTTAAAAAAAAAATATAATTTAAAAAATGAATACTGATCTTCCTGTTAATTTATTATGTTTTGCTTTATTTAAAATATCCTTACTGTGGGACGAAAAAAGGATTATCTTATCTTATCTTATCATATCTTATCTTATCTTATCTTATCTTTAAGACATAATAACGAAAATTTAAAACTTTTTTTTTTTTTAACTGGCAAAACTATTAGATTATTCAGACAATTCAGTTTTATTCCGATTTTTTTGGGCAGACCCTGAAGGTTTTTTTTTTTTTTTTTTTGTACATTTCTTTATCTCCCTACATTTTATTTATTTGTTTTGCCATTTTATTTCTTTTTACATTATTTTTATACGGTAACATATATTCTCTACAACTTTTATAATGATAATCTGGAATGTACACACTCTATGTAGTCAATAAAAAAAATAAAAAGGTATTACAATTATAAGTTTGGAATGCTTTTATTCTGAAGGCAAGTTTACCAAACTTCCGGTAGTTTTCTAATTTGACGCCGGACCGGCGCCTACGCATGACGACATCAGAACTGCGACCAGCTAATTAGCTAGCTGAATGACGGCAACAGTTACTCGAAGGAGCGGAGCTAACGTTAACTTATCCGTTAGCGTTACCGGGCCAATCCAAACCTGAAGCACGGAGACAGCTGGTAGGAAACACGCACCACCGCGTCCTCGCGTTAGATCAGACACCGCGACATGTTTCGGTGAATACACGGGCAGTTCTGTCATGCCAACGGAATGTGACCAGCTAGCTCGCTAACCGTTAGCATCGTGCCGTTTGTGGCTCTGAGAACACGTCACGCCAAGCCTCTTGTAAAACTCCGGTAATACAACACGGCCTCGCTTCTGACTGAAACCGTGCGCATGATCGTATAAAAGTAAAGATGTGTAGCGAACTGTCAAGACCCGCTCTTCAATTCGGCTCACGTGAAATACACCAAGTAACAGCTTTGTACCGGGTTCGCCCATTGTTCAGACTCCCTCCCGGAATATAAAGCACATTAACGAGTGGTAGTTCACGTTATGTAGCGGCTGTCGTAAGTGAGAAATCCGACGTTTTAGCGACATTGTGTTGAGATGACTTGCTGCCAGATGAGTCAACTGTTAGCCGAATTTACCTAAAAACATCCGGGCTTCCGTCTGTGTACTTAATCTCATCTCTACATCTACTTTCTCCCGCCGATGTGCGCGGCAGCGTTAACCTGACAGAGTTTCGACTGGGGATTCGCATGAACTTTATTTTACAAGTAGCCGTACACAAAGGCGAACCGAGCAAGTGTCAGCCTACCACACTGAGCCTTAATGTTGGCATGCTAGCAGGCTAAGCTAAGAGTAACCTGCTGATATTTGTCCGTGGAAAATGAGTCAAAGTTCAGGTTGAGCTGCTTTGAAACGTCCCATCGCTTTGTGATCGACTGCCTGCTGTCGGTGTGTTGTGTTGTCATGATTCAGATACCGAGATGGCTAAAGTTAGCTGTCAGGTGCTAGCATTACCAAGACAGTCATGCGGAGTTATACTTAGCCTGGGTTGCTAGAATGTTCCACAAGCTAATGCTAAAGGGGTTTGGCTAAACTGAGAGTGACAGTGTGTTGTGAGGGTGGAAGAAGTGTTCACATCCTCTACTGCAGGAACAGCACCGATCAAATACTCCACTACTAGTACACGTCCTGCTCATTTATGTACAAATATGTGAGCATTATAATACAGCTGGTTTAATGCAGAGTAACAGAAGTAATGGTGTGGTTTTTCATGATGACATTTAAAGGGATACTTCGCACATTTTCATCCAACTTTGTATCCAAACAGTGAGGGCAGTGTGTATCAATGATCTGTGGTTAACTTCTGCCCAGTGTCAAAGCAGATGGAGTATAAATTAGGATTATGTTATTGCTCTGATTATTTGTCACCTAAAATGTTTCCAGAAACACAGCTTAGTGCTGAGTCCAGCTGTAGTGGGAACCATGCTGTTTCCTGCACAGTGAAAACAGAGGCTGAATAAGATGAGATCAAACTAAGCAGTGCTGATCGAATATAAACCAAGATGCTGTCACCACGCTGCCTGTTTCTCTCCTCACGTGTTTTCAGGAACATATTTTAGCTTATAGTTTAATTGTAATACGATATTCTTTGTTACCAGCCAGTCCGGTGGGGTGCAGTGCATTCTGGTAGTTGTTTCCTCTGTTTTATTTGGTTCTGTCGCACCAATCTCAAAAGTATTTGTGTCTTTGTACGGCATAGACAGCCCAGTTTTATAAGAAGACCAGCGTTCAGCAGTGACATTCTTCCTTAATGACGTGATAACATGACTGGCTGACTGTCTTCTGTGTTATTATTTTCAGGGTCTCTCTCCCTCAGTGACCACAGAGAGGTCTGAGCCTCCGTCACCATGACAGACAACAAGCGTCTCGCTTTCTCCATCCTCCAGTTCCTCCATGATCAGCTCCAGTCAGGGAATCTGAGCTCAGGCGCCCAGGAGAGTCTGGAAGGTGAGTCATCAGAGGAAGGACACACGACAGACACCAGCAGCATGTGACACGTTGTGGAGTCACCAGTGTGGTGGTGCCATTTTTTTACTGCGACTAACAGGTTGTGTTAGCACTGCATGGCGTGTTGTACTCGTCTGAGGAGGCGGTCACATCTCGGCTGCTGACTCTGTTGTTTGGTCATGTTTGGGTTGACAGTAGAGATGTTCCCGGCGACTAAATGAAAAATTTAACTAAGACTAGTCGACCAGTCTAAAAAAGGAAAACACTCAGAAAACGATTAAATAATTTATTGTTAAGTATTTGAAACATTGTCCTGATCGCTATGGACCGAATCACTGTGGCATTGCCTGAACAACAGACTTAGGCTGTTTTCACACTTGGTCCTTTTCAGCCCTCTAAATGGACTCAGAGTGGTGACTCAGCATATTCTGCGCATATGTGAACACTCCAAGAGAACTCAGTCTGTGGTGCAGTTCCCTTATCCCGTGCACTGTGAACACAAAGCACTCCAGGTTCTCTTTGCTCTTTGCCGTTGTATTCAGCCCTCTAGATCACATGATGTTGACCTGGGACGCTTGAAACAACAGACAACACCACGTTGGCCTGTAACGCTTGAAAGGACGCAGGACGAGGAGTAGTTTGGTCCACAGAAGATTCTGCACGTCTCCAGATGTGGAGTGTAGAATACAACAAACAGTCTACAGACACAGATACAGTCAGGGTTTCCTCCAATTACAAGTTCATCTGAAAGCGAGGGGCTTCATAACCACACTGCAGCGCCACGTCAGAGTAACAACATGACTACGTCAGTATATATCATATATAGGCTGTAATGCAAACACAAAGAGGACTGAGGCTCCATGAGAGCTGAAGTGGACCACAGAGAGAACGGAGTCCTCTCTCAAATGAGCTGACAATGAGAACACAAAAAGAACTGAGTCCCTTTTCTGTCTGTCCACTTTAAGAGGACTGAGTTTGGTTTGTTTTAAAAAGGACTATATGTGAAAACACCCTTAAAGCGAACCAAACTCGAGTATGGTTCGCTTCAGAGGGGTCTGAGTGTTCACATGTGCCCAGAATATGCTGAGTCACCACTCTGAGTCCACTTAAGAGGCTGAAAAGGACCGAGTGTGAAAGCACCCTCAAAGGACTCTGATGAGGACATGTCAAACTGTGATACTTGCTAAGATATAATCTCGTCCCAACAGATGAAACCAAGATGTATTTTGCTGCTGAAAAACCCAGATCAAAGATGTGTGACGTAAAAAGAAGACAGTCAGCAGCACATTTTACTTGATGAATGACTCTGACGTGTTCACTGATTGTTAAACGTGACTTTCTCTTCGTTGGCCTCGTCATAGTTTCCTCAGCGTGTTAATGAAGTGAGTTTGTCGCTCTGCAGTTGCTGTCCAGTGTTTGGAGACAGCGTTTGAAGTCTCGACTGACGACCAGAGCCTCGCCGTCCCCATGACGTTACCGGAGATCTTCGCCTCAGCCACAGCCAAGGTGAAGTGTTATTGGGACATTCATGTGGACATGTTGAAGTATTTTGAGGCGGTGATGACTGACGTACGGTGTTTGTGTGTGTGTTGCAGCTCCCGTCTGAGTCTCGGGTCAACAACAACTCCACTCCACAACCTCCAAACTCCCTCACTGAGGAACAGAGAGCCGAGGCCGAGACTCTCAAAACTGATGGTGAGGAGGAAACTCTTCCTCGCCGCTTCACTCAGACGTCTGTAAAGAGGCTGCTGATGTCTTTGGTTTCTGTCCTGGATTGAGTTTGTCAGAAATGAGATGACGTGTTTTGATCTGCAGGTAACGACCAAATGAAGGTGGAGAACTTTGCAGCTGCCGTTGAGTTTTACTCAAAGGCCATCGCCATCAACCCTCAGAACGCCGTCTATTACTGCAACAGGTCAGTGCGTCATCAGGACTTCGTCATCAGCAGAGCTTCAGATACCACGGTATGGTAGTGCACGTGAAGTCTGAGCTGTGCTCAGTTTTCTCAACTCGATGTGCACCAGGTACAGCTGCCAACTCATGACTGATCATAAGAGCCTGATAACTGACACTTTTCTCACACTCTCACGCCACAGTCTTTGCACGCCAAACGTCCATTTTCCCACGACAAGTGTTTATATTGGAAAGCTTTGCAGAAGAAGCCTTCTTCATGCCGCCTTCGTATTTTCACACAGAGCCAAACAACGACAGCATCATGTCGCTCCAGTGTGACAACATGCCGGCATCAGGGACTTAAAAGAGGCGTGACAGGCGAGACGAGCGTGATGTGTAAAGTCCAGTTCAGACCAAAGATTCACGACGAGATGAAACTGTTTCAGAACGTCAGAGAAAAGTGTCAGCGGTGTGAACTGGCCGGTCTGAGCTGGACTCAAGCCGGCTGATGGTGTCACCTGACACTCAGCTGGTCAAATGGCCGGCGGCTGGTTTTAAAGCACGTCACCTGTTTCAACAGCCAATCAGCTTGTAGTCAAAATGGCCACAGACGGCGTGTTGGCTTGCTGCAGCAGGTGCTCCGTCCCCGCCCACCCCTCTGTTTCCGTCCTCACGGTGTGCAGGTGTCGGACGGTGGGTCGCTGCTGCTGCTGGCTGTATGTGCTTATGCCCCGCCCACACACACACATTCTCACTGACTGATGAATTGGCGCTGGTTATTGATATTATTGTGGCGTATTGATTATGAATACAGTCCATCTGATGCTGGTTTGGTTTCATCACTGTAGCCAGTATCTCACTATCACTATCCTCATTCAGATTTTAAGAAGCTACAAATTATATTCAGCCACAAAATAAGTCTGAAAAGCTGCAAATCAGAACGGAAGGACAGAGAGTTGTTGACTAGAGATGATACGCCGTCTCATGGTGAGGTCACTTCCTGTCAACGTTACAGAAGCACAGAGAGTTGTTGACTAGAGATGATACGCCGTCTCATGGTGAGGTCACTTCCTGTCAACGTTACAGAACGGAGCGTTGACAGTAACTGTTTGTTTCAACTCGTCATGTCGTGAATCTTTGGTCTGAGCTGGTTGTAACAACAGTGTCAGCCTCTAGTGTGACGTATAACACACGTGTCAGCAGCTCTTTATAAACAATAACAATGACATCACATGTCAATAACAATCATTTAGCGTCCCTGTTATATGGCTGCTGATCTCGTCCTCTGCTCGGAGGGTAAGGAGCTTTTCAGCTGCTGTTCTTCTTTGAGTTAGCTGCTAACTGCTGCTAGCTGCTTTTTAAATATCCAGGTGGTGGGTGGCACACAATACATCATCAATATGTCACACCCGTCCTGCCGGCTGTCCCTTTTTATGTAGACGCTGTTGCTGACTGAAAGCTGAGACAGAAATTCTGATTTAAAAATTACACTAAATTGTAATATTGTGTGTGTGTGTGTGTGTGTGTGTGTGTGTGTGCATGCGTGCAGGGCTGCAGCGTACAGTAAACTTGGGAACTATGCCGGAGCGGTGCAGGACTGTGAACAGGCCATCAGCATCGACCCAAACTACAGCAAAGCCTACGGGAGGATGGGGTAAGACAGCCAGCGTACGCTCACAGTGACTGACCTCAGCAGCAGTGTACGCTGCATCAGAGCAGCTGCTGCTTTCTGAATTCACTCACTGTTTACAGCCTCTTTTCTGCTGAGAAGCAGCAGCTTTTTCTTCAGTTGGCACCTCCAGGCTTCTGTAAATCTTCTTCTGTCAGAGTGTACAAGATAAAAGATGGAAAGATATGGTCTGGTCCTTGTGGTATAATGATATGTGGAAGTCTAAAGGACAAACTGTCTCTATTGGAAAATGAAAAATGGGATGAGTTTGTCAGATGTCACACTGAAGTGTCGCGTGTTTTCAACCAAGAGCAACAGAAGTAAAATGATTTATTGATTCACATTTTAAAGAGTCCCTTTAAAGTCCTGCTGCGTTCACTGTCATCTCTTTGTGTCGCTGTGTTTCAGTTCAGTTCCTGATTGTAGTCCTGATGCGTTCACTGTCCTCTGTTTGTTCCTGTGTTTCAGTTTGGCTCTGGCCAGCCTCAACAAACACACAGAAGCAGCGAGTTACTATAAGAAAGCTCTGGAGCTCGACCCCGACAACGACACCTACAAGACCAACCTGAAGATCGCCGAGGAGAAGATGGAGACGTCCAGTCCAGTAAGAACACCAGAGAAGAAGAAGGTTGTTGTGACCAGTGATGCAGCGATGAGTCTGTTCTTACAGTCACTGTTTATCTTTCTGTCAGACAGCAGGGATGGGCGGAGTCGATCTGGCCGGTCTGCTCAGTAACCCCGGCTTCATGAACATGGTGAGAGCTCACACTCTGTCTCTCTTCATCTGTCGGATCTACAGCTGCAGCCATTGGTTCATCAGTCAGTTAAATATTAGACGATAATGAAAACTATGGTTCTCTGCAGCCCTCGGTGGATCATGTATAATAGAGATGCACGATAATATCAGCACGTCATCAGCACCGGCCGACGTCTGCTTTAAAATGAACAAGAATCAGAATCTGCCAACATGCTTCTTCTTAATTTTACATATGAATGGATATCACAGACGCTGAACAGTGTTTCATGTCTCCATCTGCTGGTGGGCCGTCACCATCAGAGTACACATGTTTAATATGATGCTATTCCACTACAGAAGAGACTTGATGATCACTGACATTAGACGGAGAGAAAAAGTGGATGTGTTGATATCACTTATCTGCTGAAAAGTTGGTACATATCAGATATCAGCAAAACAAACCCAATATTAAACATAAACATAAATAACATAAATCAGCAGGTGTTTGTGGAGTCTAAAGTTTATCAGAGACCAGGGGCCAAACTCACCATCATCCTGAGAACTCTCTCACAGAGCTCTGAGTCAGCAGTCTGAGCTCAGGATGATTCAGGAGAGCTCTCAGAGCGACTCTGAGCGATGAAGGGACAGAAACTGTGACCTCAGGGAGGAGGTGTGGTTGACCCTGTTGTCAGGTGTGATGTCATTGGTTGTCAGAGACACGCCCCTCTGTGAGGGTGTAAGGTGTGAGGACACCCAGTGGACATGAGATGAACTGCAGACTGTGACAGTGTTGTCAGTGCGGACAGAGCAGACTGAAATATTTTCTACATGTTTACATGTTGCTGATCAGCTGTATTGATAAAGTATTGACTTTTTCCTCGTGGAGGTTTTACTGCACTCACAGTAACAAGGGTAGCTGTCGTCAGCTCGTTATCTTTACTTCCTGTCTCCACTGCGGCGTCTCAACTCCGTGTTTGTGCGTACAAGTGTCGCAGCAGCCCCGACGCTCAGACAGCAGGAGGAGCGGCTGCTGCAGCACGATAATAAAATACTCCAACACATAAAAACAGTGAGCTAACAGTTACAGATAAAAGAACAGGTAACGTTTGAGCTTCTTAATACTACGGTCGTTAATAATTTAGCACAGCGGCCCGCTTACTACCCGCAAGATTAACGGGGTTAAAGTTTCACACATCCGTGGGGAAAAAGCGAAGATTCAAAGACCGATCTGTGACTTTATGAATCAATATCAGGGCATTCAAATGAAGATCGATTTGAATCGGATTAATCGATTATTTTAACCCAGCCCTGATCAAAAATGAATCATTTTTTTAAAAGGGCATGTTTAATCATATTTATCTGAAAAAATCTTTTAGTTTCAGGCTCATGTCTCGTTCACACCAAACCCGATGCGAGTGCTCACGTTGCATTACTCACGTGAGTTTAAACTTCAGAATATTTTGTGTTGACTGGTGTCATTCATGTGTGAAATTACTTTATTGATGAATGAGCTGCCGCTGGTACGTCCTCAGCATCATACATCCCCAGAGGATCTCAATGCTGATTGGCTATCGTGGCACGAAATGGTTGCTTCAGTTCAAATGTTTTGCGAATGAGGGTTTGACACGAAATCACGCTTCTCGCTTCATTTGCACCTCTTAAGTCGTGGATTTCACGTCATCCGTGTCCATCGCACCACACGGCGGGGACTTGGGTCTTCACATTGTCTTTACATGTCATTCACTCGCCAGATTGTTTTATTTGCGCCCGGCGTGCACACAACATCAGAGTCGCGCTGTGGGTCGGGCTCTTCTTCTGTAGTTAACTAGATAACAGACACACCTCATTGTAAGTCAGTGAACACTCAGTGGTTAGAGGAGCTGTGGACTGAGCGAAGCTGCTTCAATCCTGCTCTGATTTTAGCATCTTATTTTGGTACTTCCTGTACATCCTGTGCTCAGTGAGCCCGAATAAAGTTTTACTGAACATGTGTCCATGTGTCTCCCTGCAGGCGTCCTCTCTGATGAACAACCCTCAGGTTCAGCAGCTGTAAGTTCATCTGACTTTCTCTCCGTCAGTTTTTCCTCTCTGAGTTTTTGAGGTTAACTTCCTGTCTCCTCCCTCTCACCCAGGATGTCGGGGATGATGTCAGGGGCGTACGGCGGGATGCCAGGAGGAGGAGGGGGAGGAGGAGGAGGAGGAGGAGGAGGAGGAGGCGGAGGCCTAGGAGGAGGTGCGGCGCCTCCTGGAGCTGCTGCAGCTGGAGATTTATCAGGACTGATCCAAGCGTACGTACCTCAGCAGACGGTCCATATTATTAGATTATTATTTCTGACCGTTAAGTTCCAAGAAACACATTTCTGAAGGTGAAGGATGACGCACTTCTTTGTTGTTTTGTTTGTTTATTTTGAGTGTCTCTTGCTGAGTTAAAACGTGATGATGTAATAAGACTTTTTCCTGCTGCTATGGTCCCACATCCTGAGGCGTGTCCCACCAGGTGACATCAGAGGGTCACTGAGTTATGTTGAATCTGAAGTCAGAGTTTTCTGTGTCACGACGGCGGCTCTGTTCTGACCTGGATGGATCACCATGGAAACTGCTGCCCGTTTGTGTTCAGAGCTTTACTTGACTGGTGGGCGGAGTCATACAACCAGGGGGCGGGGACTCTAGTTTTATTTATAAGGCTGCTGTTGATCTTAAGACAGATGTATAATTGGTCATCGCCTCTACGGTGGTGCGTCTGTGTCACTTTACAGTTGCGCCTCCAAAACGTCAGTCAGCAGTGAGGTTTCTGTGAAGTGCTGTAAAGTCTGACTAATTACAAACACACATGAAGCGTGGTTTATTAGTGACAATATCAAACACAAGAACTCAAACTGGCTCCATTACAGCTCACACTGACAAAACAACCGTCTTATACTAAACACATTTTCCAAACAAATACAACATGCTAACGTTATTAGCACAAGCCTGTGGCATTTTACATTGTATAAACTAGCCTAGCAGCTAGCAGACATAGATGGCTTCTTTGAAAGAGGTGTAAAAGAACCCATCTATGTCAAACTGGAACGACTGTCTTCCAGAGCCTGCAGGATCCTTAAAGACAGCACTCACCCTTTCACCAGCTGTTCACAGTACTGCCGTCTGGAAGACACTACAGGGCCCTGAAATGCTGCACCTCCAGACCGAGGAACAGCCAAACACAATCTGAACTCTCACCCTAAATCCCCCTCCCTCCCTCTCCCATCACCACAACTATTTTAAACTGCACCATGGACGGATGTACAAGAACTGCATAAGCACTTCATCTTGTCCTTTTAATAGCACCTCATTTATCATATTTTATCCTTATCCTATTTAATGTGGGTGTGTGAGTGTGTGTTGAGTGAATGACACAGTTTTCTTTTATGAGAGAAAGAAAATTTCTTTGTCCCCGAACATACAATGACGATAAGGCGTTCATTTTCCCCCTCCCGTGCGTGTATACTGGGACAAGGACAGAGGTCCAGTTAAACGGCCTGGTGGAGCTGTAACTGTAGCTCCGCTGCACGGAGACGCACCGACTGTTGCTTCTTACTGTCATAGTTTTTTAGTATTCTTCAGAGGTGGAAGTATGGATCAGTTTGAAGAGTCAGTGTCCTGGTGGTGCCGCCCTCTGCTCATGTCGGTCTGTAGGAGGACGAATAAAGAGATGTGAGGTTGATGCGTCGGTGCTGTTTGTGTTGCAGAGGTCAGCAGTTTGCTCAGCAGATGCAGCAGCAGAACCCCGAACTCATCGAACAGCTGAGGAGTCAGATCCGCAACCGAACGCCCAGCGCTGGAAACGAGGAGCAGCCATGACACTCAGACACGGTAAATGTTTATTAATCTGATAAAGAGGAAATAGAGGAGGTCGTACTGGGAACAGATGAATGCAGCCGCACCTGCTGTGTGATGTATCTCAGGGACATTCAAGGTGCTGTGATTAGAAGAGATATTGACTTGATCAAAGTTTTACTAGCAGCGAGTAAGAAAGTGATTTACAGGCAGTGGCTCCATGTAAAGCCCCCAAACAGGAACACTGGCTGGAAGTTTTAGTGACAGAAAAGTTGACGTGTTTGGAGAGTTAAAGGATGAGTTTGGTGTTATTTGACCCACAGCCCTGTTGTTGGAGGGCTCTGTGGACTGTACATAGGAAAAAGAATGATCAAATTTGGCACTACATAGACAACTGAAGCCAACCTAATGGAGCATGGAAACTGAAACTGAAACTTTCTGTGCCCCATTAAGTTGGTTTTAGCTGCCTGTCCATAACTCAGTCTGTGTTGTGCCAAATGTTCTCATTCTTTCTCCTGTGGACAGCACGCAGTGACCTTGAACAACAGGGCTATGGTTAAAAAAAACACTGAACTCGTCCTTTAAAGAGAACACATTTAAAAAGGACTTTAAATGGAACATTTACAGTGGTGTGCAAAAATTTGGGCTCCTCAGGTCATAATTGTATTGACTGTGGGTAGTTCAGTGAGTCGAAGATGAGCTGATCTCCAAAAGACATGAAGTTAAAGATGAAACATTTCTTCAATATTTGAAGTAAGATTACTTTTTAATTTCAATCTTTTACAGTCTCAAAATTAAAAATGAAAATGGCCTGAAGTAAAAGTTTGGACACCCTGCATGGTCAGTGCTCAGTAGCGCCCCCTTTGCCAAGTATAATATTATATTAATATGTTAATATGTTAATAAAATGTCAGAATTTTTTAATAAAGTGTTGATAGAATGTCTGAAAAATATTAATGTCCCAAAAAATATTAAAATGTTTGAAAAATATTAATGAAATGTCCAAAAATATGTTTAATAAAATGTCTGAAAACTGTTGATAAAATGTCTGAAAAAAAAAAACTGTTAAGATGTCCCACATGATTCATGTTTCACTTCCTGTCTGTGTTTCAGGTTGGACATGTTTGTGTGTGAAGAAGAAGAAGAGGAGTTGATCTGAATCATTTCTAACTCGAAGGACTAAAAGGAAGTTGTTTTTTTTTCCCATCACTGAATAATTCCTGCACGAGAGAACGAGGAGCTTCATTCAGTCACCAAAAACTACAAACACCCACTTCCTGCGGCTCTGTGTGGTTTTTAGGAAGAACATTTTGACTTTAACACTTTGATATCAAACACAGATGAATTCTAATAAATCCATAATTCTCTAATAGGAACCTGGATGTTAAAGAGAACTTTCTTCTTAAAACTACACAGTGTAACTTTAAATGTGTTTGTCCAGGACCTTGTTTATGGTGTGTGTGTGTGTGTGTGTGTGTGTGTGTGTGTGTGTGTGTGTGTGTGTGTGTGTGGGGCAGGTTGAGCTGTGAGGAGGCAGAGAGCTGTTCAAACACAGTCTGACAATTAAAAAGAGCATCTCAACATTTTACACCCTCCTCCTGTCTGACGTCTGCTCATTCACTCTTCACTGATTTGGTTCATTGTTTTATTGTTGTATTTTGTTCTGAAAATGTGGGCGTGCAGCCTCGTTCTGTGGACCATAAACCAGGTGCAGACTTCCATCTGTGTCACCGCTGATGAGGAAATACAGCCAGTGCTGGACGGAGCAGTGAGTGACAACAACCCCGCCCACATTTAAGAGGACTGTCTGAACAGACCCAGGGTCTAGGTACCATGTCTGAAGGGTTACTGCTGGCTCCAAAGGGACTGTACTGAGAGGGTTTGGTGGAGACGAGAATTCAGAGGTCACTGTGACCTTTCATCGAGAGGCGTGAAAATGTACAGCTAGATTCAGGAGGATTCAGTGTCGTCTATCAGTGAGGATTACAGATTACAGATTACAGATTCCAACCAGCTGAATCTTCTCCTGGTCAGAATTCCTTCAGTGTTGATATTTGAGGAGCTGAATTATCCACAGAGGTCTCTTTTGCGACGCTGTTTGTCGTAGAGGGGCCGCTAACCACGCTGGCCGACGTGAAATCACGATGTCCTGATCTAAAGTCTGTTTGGTTTGTCCATTCTGGGCTACTGTAGAAACATGGCAGTGCAACATGGCGGTCTCCGTGGACGAGGACCTGCTGCCTGTGTAGATATAAACTAAGGATACACAGCGTTTGAAATTCTGGGTCGACAGCCATGTTTTTGTTATGATGTTGTTTATTTAGTTTTTGTTGTTTACTCCCTCTGTTGCTCCAGGTAAACAAAGAAATCTACACTGTAGAAAAAAATAACTGAGCTGTTGAAACATGACGGTCCTTGGTTGCACGACCTTTAAATGAGCACAGATACAATAATACACATCAATGTAACGACCTTTGACATAACCTCACACATGAAAAACTACATGTTTATGTAGCAGGAAAAACATCGACACGTTTCTCCTTCAAACAGCTGATTTATTCAAGGTTCTCACAAAAACACTACATTTGACAAGATTACACTGAACACATCACGAGAACACTGTAATTTACCTTTGCCCCTAACGCATCATTATATAACTCAATGTAAGCTCGCTCAGCTGCTAGTTGAGGTCACAGGCCTCTAACATGCTAATGCTAACTAGCTACAAACAGCTAACATTAACTAGCTGCTAAAAGCTAACTTTTTTATTTTATCAACATAGACTTATTTTTTAAACATTTTATTTATTTTCAGACATTATGTTACCATTTCTTTTGACATTGTATCAACAAATGTATCACATTTTATTAATATATTTCAGCCATTTTTAAAAATATTTTTTCGACATTTTATTAATTTTCAGACATTTCATTAACTGATGTCAAAGCCCCGCCCACAATGTTTGACTGACAGCTGATCTCAGTTCAGTGAACAACAATCAGCTCTCAGCAACAAACATGGAGACTAAAGACAGAGTTTAACCCTTAAATGACTTCTGACTATTTGAGTTTACACAACTCAGCTGTGGTTCCAGGAGAAGCAAGGAATATTCCAGAATAAAGACAAAGTCCAGCATAGAGAGGCTGAGTGAATGTGGTCTGGACTCTGTGGAGGAGAGTCATGGTTTCAGAGACGCTGTAGAAGGACAGAATACCTGCTCTGTGATCCAGGTACACTCCTACTCTGGAGGACACAGGACCTGAGACGGGAGTTTGGACATTGTTGTACTGAAAGTTATAATTGTTACTGAAACAATTTAACGCCCAAGATTTGTCATTTCGTCCAAATGCACATTCATTCCCCCACCCTGCTCTGCTGATATTCTTGTATGTGACTGCTACATCAACTCCTCTCCCGCTCCACTCCACCTCCCAGTAACAACGTCCAGTCAGACTCTCTCTGCTCAGGACCTGCCAACAGTTAGTGAATCTGTCTGGGTGATCAGAGTAAGACTGTGGTTGATTCACTACTGTCATTCTCCTGTTCCCCTCAGATAATAACAGCCGTGTGTTTGCTGTGTTTGGATCCAGTGTGATGTGACGTGAATATCTGAAGAACTCAGCTCTGGTCTTGGGCTCTGGTTGTGGCAGTAAAACGTCCACTTCAGTCCCTGTCAGTGAGACGTTTGTCCATGTCCCCCTCAGGACGTCCTGTAGTTTATCTCTGAGTCCTGACACAGCTGCTGTCACGTCCTCAAAGTAGCGCAGAGGACGGATGTTGATGCTGGATGAGTGTGTGGGTTCACTGAGTGCTGACAGTGAGGGGTAGTTGTGTAGAAACTGGCTGTGATCCTGTGTGTGTGAGAGCTGCTTCAGCTCAGCGTCTCTCCTCTTCAGCTCAGTGATCTCCTGCTCCAGCTTCTCCTCCAGCTCTTTGACTCGACTCACTTCAGCTTCCTGCTGCGATCTGAGCTGCTGCTTCACATCAGAGCGTCTTTTCTCCATGAGACGGATCAGCTGAGTGAAGATCTTCTCACTGTCCTCCACTGCTTTATCAGCAGAGCGACTGATAGCCTCCACCTCCTGTTGGAGCAGCTTCACATCTTTCTCTGTGTCCTGGATTCTCTGCTGGATGTTGTGTCGACTCACCTCCAGCTCTCTCTGCCTCTCAGTCCTTTCTGCTGCAGCTGACACTGTGTCGTGGCCTTGATGTTGGTCCACAGAGCAGAGATAACAGATACACTGCTGATCAGTGCGGCAGAACATCTTCATCACCTCATCATGACGAGAGCAGATGTTCTCCTGCAGCTTCTTGGAGGGCTCCACCAGCCTGTGTCTCTGTAATGCAGCTGAGTCACGGTGAGGCTGGAGGTGTCTGTCACAGTAAGAGGCCACACACTGCAGACAGGACTTGGAGGCTTTCAGTTTCCTCCCAGTGCAGACATCACAGGCCACATCTTCAGCTCCAGCATAGCAGTGATCAGCAGGAGCAGCTTGGAGTCCAGTCTTCTTCAGTTTCTCCACTAAATCTGCTAACATGGTGTTTTTCCTCAGGACAGGCCTCGGTGTGAAGTTCTGCCTACACTGAGGGCAGCTGTAGATTCCCCTCCCGTCCTCTCTATCCCAGTGTGTTTTAATACAGTTGATGCAGTAGTTGTGTCCACAGTGAAGAGTCCCCGGATCCTTCAGTAGATCCTGACAGATGGAACAAGACAAGGTTTCTCGGTCCAGCTCAACTCCTCGCTGCGCCATTTCCCCTCTCTGAGACAACGCCCGTCTGGGTCTCACTTTCTGAGAAGTGAAACTAGTTTGAGCTCTGATCTCAACAACACGTGATCATGCAGTGAACGCAGCCTGTCAGCTCTGTGACTTCACCACCATGTTGGCTCCTCCCATCCTCACAGTGTAGATGTGAAGGGGAGGGAACAGAGTGGAGCTGAGTGTGTGTGAGAGAGAGAGAGAGCAGGAAGAGGAGGGAGAGCTGATTCCAGGACGACCAGCAGCACTTTGACCTTTGTCTCCTGCTTTCAAATGAAGCCTCAGTTCAACATGTTTCCAGTTGTTAAATCCTCGTTGGCTCCTCCTCCATGTTTCTCTGACTCGTCCTCAAAGTCTGTTCACTTTTCTTTTCCTGGTTAGAAGCAGCTGAGTGAGGACAGGAAGTGATCAAACTAAACTGTCATCCAACTCCTGAGTCACTGTTGCATCATTTCCTCTCATATTTAATGATCCACTGTGAAACATCTGTGACTAAACATTTCAGTTTCACAGTGAGCAAGTAGCAGTGAGCTAGTTAGTCCCATAGACTAGAGCTACAACAGGTGGTGTGTTCCACCTTTTATTTCCCAGTTGAAAGAAGAATAGAGGACTGTAAACAAACTGTAAACAAACTGTGACCATTGGAAATGGCCGGTTTCAGAGTAAGGTGGATAGATCTGAGGTGCCTTTGCAGTGTTGGAGAGTAACGACATCGACTCAAGTACTGTGCTGAGGTACAGATTTGAGGTCCTTGTGTCAGTGTTAATAACTGTAATGTATTGATAATGTATTGATGTGATGACGTTGAGGTTAAACAAACAAACATAGTGAAGGTGTCACTTTGGTCTCTGGCTCATTGGGACAAATAATTTTCACCAAACCAAACAATCAATCGATTAATGGACAAAATAATCAGCAGCTTAATCCATAATGTAAATAAAAATAGTTTTAATAGTTCAAACTAAAACAAAACTCTGCTTAACGTTAATTCATGAGTCACAATCACCGAGGTCTGATGTGAAGACATGTCCTTCCTGCCTTACGTCACTAATGTTTCCACCACTCAGCGCTCAGGGCCGTCGTGACGTCAATGAGGAAGTGTTTCCATACACCTGCTGAGAGGAGACGGAGGCTCGGACAGGTAAACACGGAGACGCTGACTCGTGTTTTGGGGCTTTAACATGTCGTTGTTGAGCTGAGGTTTGTGCTTCGACTGAAAGAACACTTGATTGAAGTGTTAGCTAGCCTCTTTAGGCCTCTTTAGCCACCGGCAGGCTAACGACAGCTAGCTCCTGTTAGCAGCTCCGTCAAGCTAACCGCTGTTAGCATGCTCGGGAGCGGAAACGCTCGATCTTTACTTCAACTTAACCGAGTAAAATTCACGCGAAGGAGGTAAGTTATGCTTGTTAAACAATGTAATGAAGAAACTGAAGCGTGAACTCCAAGAGAGACATGAAAACAAATGGTATTATGATTCATGAAGCGCGGTAATGTTTTATTTTGAAGTTCCGCACAGGAAGCAGCTTCAGTCACCTGCAGCGAACACATTAACACATGAACGGTTAAAAAACCGTGAGAAACAGTCAAACAAACCACCGGATGGTGAGTTTATCTCGGAGTTTATGTCGTTTAACGTTATTTAATCGTTATCATGTGGGTTAAAGTTGGTAAGGAGGGCGGGAGGATGTTTAATGAGTTAACGTTACCGGTGAGAGGATGAAAACACACACCGGACAGTTGAGTTTTAAACGTGTTGGACACCACAGAGCTGCAGGACTGATTGTCCTCTTGATTGTCAGGACCTTACATCTCTGTCAATGTGGAGTTAAACTGCAGCCTTTCCTCCTGACATGTAGTGGAGGAGCTGAAATACTCAAGTAACGTTACAACGTACGTAACGTAACGTCATGTTATTCCTGTGGTTTAAGACCCTCAGCACACAAAGTGTTTCAGCAGCAGGAGGCAGCTTTTTGTTTTCCATGAGAATGAAGCTTTTTGCTCGCTGTTGAAGGGTTCAGTGTTGCTGCGCTCCTCCTGTTTCTGAGCTGTAGGCACCTGGCGTTTTTGCCTGAGTGCTCTGAACTTCTTGAGTTGGAAGAAGATGAGATGAGATGAGATGAGATGAGATACACCTTTATTAATCCCACAATTGAGAAATTCCAGTGTTGCAGCAGTCAAAAAGAGTCAGATTAAGAATTTAAATGAAATTTAATGCAGTGTAAACCAAAAATGTGAATGAATATTGCTGTGTAAAGTGACATAGTGTCCATAAAGTGTCCCTGGTGCAGTTCATTGTGAGCAGTGCTGGTTGTGTATCCTGACAGCAGCAGGCAGGAAGGACCTGTGAAATCGTTCCCTCACACACTTTGGGTGGATCAGTCTATCACTGAAGGAGCTCTCCAGAGCTTTTACCTCCTCCTGCAGCGGGTGGGAGTTGTTAGTCCTTAGAGATGACAGCTTGACTGTCGTCCTCCTTTCTGCCACCAGCTGCACAGAGTCCAGAGAGCATCCCAGGACAGAGCTGGCCTTCTTGATCAGCTTGTCCAGTCTCCAGAAAACTTCAACTTAGAGCAATAACGCGCCTCACGGGCCTTTCCCAAACCGTCCCCTACTCCCTCTCCCTACCCACTCCCACTCTGTTTTCGCCTTCACATTGAGGCTCCGCCACAAACCAACTAGTGAGGAGTGGGAGTGAGTTATAAAACCCTCCGACAGTGATCCTGCACTGAAGCTGACTTACTGGCTGAATCCAAAGCCCTGTTTCCACAAAACCCTTTCAGTACAGTCCCTTTGGATCCAGCAGTAACCCTTCAGACATGGTACCTAGACCCTGGGTCTGTTCAGACAGTCCTCTTAAATGTGGGCGGGGTTGTTGTCACTCACTGGCTGTATTTCCTCATCAGCGGTGACACAGATGGAAGTCTGCACCTGGTTTATGGTCCACAGAACGAGGCTGCACGCCCACATTTTCAGAACAAAATCCAACAGGCTGCAGTGAGAGTCTCTCTCCATGGGACATTTCAAAATAGCAGCTTTGTGCATTTAGTCCTTCTCAGGCAAGCTCAGGGGTTTAGTGTTGCTGTAGCCCACAGGAAGTGAGGATTAGAATATATGACCTTCACATAATCCGCTCCAAATCAATCTATATAAAGTCTTGAAGATCCACTCATTACTAAAAGTGTCTGTCATATAAAAACTAAAGTGATGCTCAAAGTTGTCACAGGTAAATTTAAGGTGTGCTGATGGATTCACGTCATCAACTCATGCATTGAGTAACATTACAAGTTAACGTTCCACCTTAAAAGTTGCCGGCAGTCGGCCCAGTGAATGAAGTGATTTTTTTCTCTTTCATTTTATAGTTGTAGTTTACTGATGTATGAACAGAGGTTACATCAAACCAGAGTGAGCGTCCTCTACTGACCAATCAGACTGCAGTGTTCACAGCTCCACCTTTTAGTACCAGATCTGTGTGCTAGGTACTCCAACAGAGGGGGGACCAAACATGGGGACGCTAAGGAACGCTGCTATTGGTACCATCCACAACTTTTCACTGTGGAGACAGAAAACATGAACTGGACTGAACTGAACCGTACCATGCTGCTCGGTGGAAACGGGGCTCAGACGTCCAGACTTCACCACACTTGCAGACCCGCAGACTTTGCGGGCGTATTCACGGGAAGTCTGGAGTGCTGAGGGCTGTCCAAATCCGCGATGCATCCAGTCCACAGGGGCCTCAAGCTGACTTTCTGCAGACTTCCAGAGTCACCAGGCCTCACTGATTTAATAACCCACAATCCACTGCAGTATGGACGTGACGTTGTAGTTTGTTCAACTGCTGAAAAAAAAAACTTGTGAATGTGTAAAATAGTTATTGATAGTTAGGCCTTTTAAAAAGCTGTTGTGCAAGACAGAAATAATATTCAACCACATCATGATACAGAAATATGAGTACAGGCTGTAGAAGAAACAAAAATGCATTTTATCATTGTTGCCTATCAGACTGTGATAGGCTAAAGAAATGGCCAATACACAACCAGAGAAGGTTTCTAATGTCAGTTTTACTCAGTTTATTGAGTTATAGTCCTGATTTACACACAGTTCTGTTTGTGAACATGTGCAGCCTGTATGTTATGTAGAGATGTATTAATACCCTACATGTTTGTTCAGCCCCAAAAAAAGGCTACACATTGGATTTATATCTTTATATCTGCAGGGACAGATGAGCAGGCACTATTTGTTAACATATATGACAAATTATGAATATGACAGCAGCGATAGTTTAACGTTTCCACGGCAACGAGTTAAAACAGTCTCGAAGGCTGTCCGTCAGCCGCTTGCAGTCTCTGCCCTCACAGACTTTACGTGATGACAGTAAAAACGTCACACTGCGCACAGCTGAAGTCAGCGAGGGCTCAGTCTGCAGGTCCAGAGGGTGGACGTTTGGATTCAGCCTCCAACTTGACTGCAGCTTGTTGTCACCGCCTCCTCCTGCAGCCGCCTGCTCTTGTCCACTCTCCAGGCGAGGAGCAGTTCATCTGGAACGAGCCTACTGATGAGTGTAGATGACACGATCCTCGCAGTTAACTGATCACTCCCAGACTTTCCTCCTCTCACAGACATTGGCCTGCACTGGCGGAGAACGTCTGCAAATTTACGAGTCACACACGAGTGAGTGGTTGTAAAAAGTACTTGCACTGACTGACAAAAATGTGCCCATTTGGTCGCAGTCTGGAGCCCAGGATTGACAGCTGTGCTGGAGACTCTGGCTCTGATTGGTTGTTTTCGTTCACAGGCAGTAAGGCCATTAGAAATACTACAGAGTAGGCACAGGAGCAGGATTTTATTCCCACAGATTACATGTCTCATGTAGTGCTGTGTGAATAAAGTAAGAGTTTCAGCAAACAAGATAAGTGATTGTTTTATGAAAAGGTAGCAGCTGTAGCTCGGAGTACGGCTCTGCAGCAACTGTACGTGTTTTTAATGTGTAGTTTGATGTGTTGGCTAACATCTCTCTCTCTCTGTGTGGGAAACTGATCCTCAGCTGAAGAATCTGGGCAAACTGGTTTATTCAGGTTTATTCTGCACTTTCTTGTGCACTGGTGTCTCACGCTCAGCTCACAGTGTCTCTGTCTGTCCCAGCAGAACCAGTAGAGATGTCCTGGCAGCACCAGTAGAGTCCAGAGTGGAGGTGTGTGTGATGCGACTGTAGTGTTTGAGCGTTAGGATGGAGATCCTGGTGGCCAAGCTGCTAGGCCTGCTGGGACTGTTCAGCCTCATGCTGGCGGGCGTTCTGGTCCCAGTGCGCCTCCTGCTGGTGGACTACGACAAGGCGCACAGATACAGGAGGGCTCTGTCTCTGTGTAACTCGTTCGGAGGAGGCGTGTTCCTGGCGACATGCTTCAACGCTCTGCTGCCTGCCGTCAGAGACAAGGTAACGCTACAACAACCTCACGAGAGATGTTACCAATGACTGATTTCCCAGAAGTCTCAGCTGGGGCCGGGCAGTTCATCCAATTTTATTTTCAGTTATGATTTTAGCTGCCAGTGATTGTGAAAACAAGATAATCAAGATAAAGTGATGATTGTGCTGTGTTTCGTCGTCACGCTGATGCTCTGGTTTTGTCTTGTTTGATGCACCACGCTCCTTGTCGCCAACTTGGCAACTTTCTAGCTGGATTTAGCAACTTTTCAGACCTTTTTCGTGGCTTTATTTCTGAAACACAACCAGAGGCTAATTTAGTGACTTGTTCAGTTTATCATTGTCCCAAAAATATAGTGTGCATTAAGAGCCCTCTGAAGCCTTTAATCACAACCTTCAACAACCATGTTGGATTTTAAATGCTGCTGAAGTACGAGACACTTTGCACCGTGCGGTATGAATGTGAACATGACGGCAGCTCAGTCAAAAGTTAACCACTAAAATAACATCTGAAATAAATAAAGTGCCTCTGAAATGATGATCTGACAGAAATGATAGCAGGTCACTGTAAAGTGAATAAAACAACATGTAGTTTATAATGAAACTTCAGCTGAAATGAGAGGCATTTAGCTGCGTGCAGTATGAATGTAAACCCTGCACATTATCTGACAACAACTCACTTAAAGTTAACAAATAATAGAACATCTCAAAAAGATTCATTGCTGCTGAATTCATGTTCTAGATCAAAGTGCTGCCAAACCACATCTCTCTGATTTAAAACTCCAGTCTACTCCAGCATTACCGCGGGGAGGGGGACTGCTGTCTGACGCCTCTGTAGCACCCACTAGTGGCGGGAGGCTGCATGACAGTTAAGCAGCCTTGTACATGAATAAAACACTGATTGGTTTAACTGACTAATATTTCTGGTGCTGACTAGTAAGGGGGAGGATGTTTAATCGTTTGGACGTCTAATCTCGTGCATCCCTAGTCCAGAAGTTCTCAATCGGTGCATCCCCAGAGGTTTCCTTTTAACGAGGTGATGACAGATTATTTGTGTTGCGCTCTCACCGTGAGTGCAGGTGTGAGTTTAGTTGAACACACAGGACTCAAAGTTTTTCTGAGATCAGTCGTAAAACAATGAAAACAAAACTTTTCGATTTAAAACTGGATTCAGAATCAATAAAACGCCGTCTGATCTTCAGTGTGTGTGTGTGTGTTGACTCCCCTCAGGTGGCCGACGTGTTCACGCAGCTGAAGATCAGCAGCGACTATCCTCTGGCTGAGACGATGATGATGCTCGGCCTCTTCCTCACTGTGTTTGTGGAGCAGGCCGTGCTCACCTTCAGGAAGGAGAAACCGTCCTTCATCGACCTGGAGACCTTCAACGCTGGTGGCTCCGAGGCCGGCAGCGACTCAGAGTACGATACGCCCTTCATCTCCTCGGCGCGGGGCTCACCGGGCAGCGGCGGTCGCCATTCCCACGGACACCATCACGGACACTTCAGCCCCGCTGAGCTGGCGGGGGCGGGGCCTCTGCGTCTGGCCAGCCTGGTCCTGGCTCTGTCGGCTCACTCGGTGTTCGAGGGCCTGGCGCTCGGCCTGCAGGAGGACGGAGCCAAGCTGGGCAGCCTCTTCCTGGGCGTGGCCGTGCACGAGACGCTGGCCGCTGTGGCACTCGGTGTGAGCGTGGCCAAGGCGTCACTCGGCATGAAGGACGCTGTCAAGCTGGGCGTCACGGTCAGCCTGATGATCCCGCTGGGCATGGTGGTGGGGATGGGCATCGAGTCGACGCAGACGCTGGCGGGCAGCGTGGTGTCAGTGGTGCTGCAGGGACTCGCCGCCGGCACCTTCCTGTTCGTCACCTTCTTTGAGATTCTGTCCCGAGAACTGGACGACAAACAGGACCGGCTGCTCAAAGTGCTCTTCCTCATCCTCGGCTACACTGCGCTCGCTGCACTCGTCTTCATCAAGTGGTGACACACAGGAAGTGCTCTGACACACACAGCAATACCAAAGGAAAACTCATAACTCCACAAAGGCAGCAGAGTCCAGCTGTGAGAGGCAGAAACATCTGGAGCAGCTGCGTCTGTGATGTAAACAGCTCAACCTGAGAACAAACCTAAAGGCAGAATGAGGCAGGATTTGTCTGCTGCGGTTTTTAAATTTGGCCCCTCCTCTCTGCTCAGCAACACCAGAAGTGGTTGCTGTTTCATCTCGCTGTTTTTGTGTTTTTCATCATGTACGTCTCTGCAGATAAATACACCGTCACACACTGAGAGAGAGCTCTGCTCAAAGTCTGTCTCATTCTGCCTTTAAGAAGTAACGTCCAGTTCAGACCAAAGATTCATGAAGAGATGAAACTGTTTCAGAACGTCACAGTGAAAAGTGTCAGTGGTGTGAACTGGCAGGTCTGAGCTGGACTCAAGCCAGCTGATGGTGTCACCTGACACTCAGCTGGTTTTAAAGCACGTCACCTGTTTCAACAGCCAATCAGCTTGTAGTGAAGTCCGCTGGTCAAGTCAAAATGACCGCAGACGGCGTGTTGGCTTGCTGCAGCAGGTGCTCCGGCCCCGCCCAGCCCTCTGTTTCTGTCCTCACGGTGTGCCGGTGTCGGACGGTGGGTCGCTGCTGCTGCTGGCTGTATGTGCTTATGCCCCGCCCACACACACACATTCTCACTGACTGATGAATTGGCGCTGGTTATTGATATTATTGTGGCGTATTGATTATGAATACAGTCCATCTGATGCTGGTTTGGTTTCATCACTGTAGCCAGTATCTCACTATCACTATCCTCATTCAGATTTGAAGAAGCTACAAATTATATTCAGCCACAAAATAAGTCTGAAAAGCTGCAAATCAGAGCGGAAGGACAGAGAGTTGTTGACTAGAGATGATACGCCGTCTCATGGCGAGGTCACTTCCTGTCAACGTTACAGAAGGACAGAGAGTTGTTGACTAGAGATGATACGCCGTCTCATGGTGAGGTTACTTCCTGTCAACGTTACAGAAGGACAGAGAGTTGTTGACTAGAGATGATACACCGTCTCGTGGTGAGGTCACTTCCTGTCAACGTTACAGAAGCACAGAGAGTTGTTGACTAGAGATGATACGCCATCTCGTGGTGAGGTCACTTCCTGTCAACGTTACAGAACAGAGTGTTGACAGCAGCTGTTTGTTTCAACTCGTGTCGTTGTGAATCTTTAGCCTGAACTGGACTTAACTTAACCTGCTCTGAAAATCTTCACTGACCTCCTGTGGTTTAACTCCTCACCTGGCGGCGTTGACGTACAGGTGTACTCCAGCAGACTGTGACATCACTGATGGGTGTTTTTACAGGTGCAACAAACTGCCTCTCGGTGGTGAAAATCTGGACCTGTGGAGTTTTCCTGTAACAAAGTTTCTGACTAAAACTCGTGGTGTTCCCTCGAGGCCACGCCTCCATCTCTGACGTTCACTCCAAAGACATTTTTTTCCCCTTTCTAAATAAAAAACGCTTAACAATACATTTAAAAACACGTTAACATTATTTCTGACTACAGAAAGAGTAAATTTGGTTTTAGTCGGACATGATTTGTTACAAACCTCCAGGGAAAAGTTTCCGTCGTGACTGGGAACTGAACACACTGTAGGACCCTGTTAGTTTTTCTAAATTTGGTGTTTGAAGTTCTTTATAAAGCAGGTCGGAGCTGCTAAATGGAGCGAAACATAGTGAAATAATAATTCCAGAAAAGGAGACTTTTCTAAAAGTGAATCTGTTTGTTCTCTGTATTAAGATTTGAAAGTGGAATGTACGACATTCAGGTGCGTATCAGTGATTCACACACGGCTCCCAACATGGAGGTGACTGAGCTCGCAGCGAGAAGCTAACGATGCTAACAGCAGCAGCAGTGCTGACAGAGCTAACAGTGTTTGTCTGCGCTTCCATGACAGCACGTTATCAGCGTCAACCACTGTGTGAGCACAGTGCAGAGCAGATTGGCCGGGGGAGGGAGGGCTCAGGCTGTGGAAAAAAAGAAATATTGTTTGTTTATTTATTTTTGAAATAAATAAATAAAAACTATGAAAAAGTGCAGAGGGAGCAGCCAGGCTGAGCTCTCTGTCCTTCCTCTCGGCCGGAGTGGGGAGATGTGCATGGCTTGTGCCGTCACACAGCCGGTGTGTCCCGGCCGTTAGAAGCTGACTAGTGCTTCTTTGGGGGGGTCGGCTGAGTATTTCATGTGATACTCTCTGACGGGCCGGGTTCAGGCCTCAGCGCACACGAGTCAGTTCGATTCAGGTTGTTATTTTTCGACCCGTTGAAAACTGTAGCGTTAACGTGCACACACAGCCGGACCGTCTACGCCAACAAACCAGAGTTTGCTGGTTTGCTTTATTAATGCTCTGAATGTCGTACACACACCTCTAACTGAGCTGCAGCTGCTACATTTATACACTGCTGGGTAGATTAATATATAATAATACAGGATAATTTATTTGTTGATTATATTTTGTATCAATAATCTGAATCTGTAAAGTGCAGTAGAACGTACAGTGTTTCCTCTGAGATGTGTAGGAGTAGAAATATAAAGTAGCAGAAAGTGGAAATACTCAAATAAAGTAAATCAAAATTGTTCTTCAGTTCTTGTGTACTTAGTGACATTCCAGCACTGCGGCGGTCAGATACGACGCAGTTTCATATATACTGAAGCTTTGAGCGTGGTGTTGTGTCTCTGTAAGAAATAATCACACTGGAGCCTTTCAAAGGTAATCTGCATATATCCATGTAATCTTTATTTTTATGACCTTTTCACTGTTGTCTGTGTTCCTGTTGTGATGAAGAGTTTTGTATTTATGAAGGTTTGTGTCACCTCCTCATCGTCTCATGTTGTGTTGGTTAAATTAAACAGATTATTATCAGACTGGACTCTTTATGTGGTGTACACAGCAGCAGACACAGAACAACATGACGTCCGTCTGATGAATGTAAGTCTCATGTTCACCCTCTGTCAGCTCCATTTTACATCTGTCTCCATCAGCATCTTTTATTTTGGTCACTGACTCGTGTTTCTCCCTCAGATGCTGCTGCTCGCCGTAAAGTTTGCTTTGAGAGGTTTTATTTTGACATCCGGTGAGGAGGCGACACTGAACTCAACGTCTGGCTGAAGGTAACAAACCAGTTCAGGAAACATGAAGCACCTTAACAACATCCTCTTCCTGTTCACAGAGAGCACACTGTGTGACATCAGTTATTATGGAAATAATCGCTGTTAGAATCTGTTTTATTTTTACTCAAGAAACATTAGTGATGCAAATTAAAGATTAACTTGTACATAATAAAGATCTATAAAAACTAGAATTACCAGCAGCGTTTGTATTCCTCAACACACCAGTCAAGTTTCTCGCACAGTTTACATCCCTTCTGTTCCTGAGACAGACGCTGAATTATGGACTGAAAAGTGTTTTATGTGGAACATGATGATGTCACAGTGAAGCTGACCTTTGACCTTTTGGATATAACATGTCATCACTTCATTATTTTATCCTGTTAGGCATTTGTTGTCATAATTATCGTATGAATTCTTGAGTTATGAACAAAAACATGTTTTGTGAGGTCACACAGACCTTTGACCTTTGACCACAAAACTCTTATCAGTTAATTTTCCAGTCCAAGCAGACGTTTGTGTCAAATTCATAGAAATGTCCTGAAGCTGTTCTTGAGATACTGGGTTCATCCCAGTATCCCTCCTTGACTCCTCCGTCCTCAATCCTCAATCACTTGACCTGGAAATTGACCGATTGACACTCGCCGTCTTGAAGGACGTCTCAAGTCGTTAAATGCACTTGGAGGAGTCAAGGAGAGAGGAGGCTTTCAGAGGAGAGGGAAATGAGGACACACAAGTGCAGCCTTTGCGGGAGTCTTTTACCGACCGACCAAACCCCCTGATTGGAAATCAGTTATTGATCCTCTGATGTCCACCTGAAGCTGGCTCTGAGAGCGGGTCAGTCCTCACAGACCTCCATGTTAACATGTAGAAATAAACATGTTTACAGCCTGGTATGAAAAACTGTTTTGGCCTCCATAGCGTATTTGAACATTCACGACAACTGTACCGGTCCCAGCGGCACGTGTGAGGCCCCTAAATGTGCTTAGTTACTTTCCACCATCACAAATCGAACATAACGTAACACTAGGAAATATTAATGACGGGTCCTTGTACCCTTTAAATGAAAGAAACTCACATATCTGGGATCATTAATAACTGTTCAGTGGGGAGTGTTTGCATTCTGTTTTCAGGTTGTCCATCTGTCCGTCCCATCCTTTTGAACACCGTATCTCAAGAACACCTCATGGAAATTTATTCAGATTTGGCACAAACATCCACCTGGACTCAACGATGGGCTGATTGGATTTTGGTGGTCAAAGGTCAAAGGTCACTGTGACCTTACATCTCTCATTCTCATGAACACAGGGAGTTCATCCCAATACCAGATTTCGCATCCACGTTCCCCTTATTTGCGTCTGTTCCTCGCGTCTCCCTCTTTCTCTCTCTCTCTAA